>JABUQX010148279.1:0-22186 GCA_015478945.1 Trachelipus rathkii | reverse complement strand
AATTCATTTGATCAGCGAACATAGGATTCAAGTTGGGTACGTTCTATATATCTCTCTAAAGATTCAACACCCTTTGAAAGAATGTAAGTATAAATGCCTTCAGCAACACTAAACCATTTTTCGGTATATTTTGATTCAGCAGCACTCATTCTCTCATACAAGAGAGAAGTAAACTTTTCCAAACTGATAGTTATTAACGCACTCCTACACTGTATTATACGGGAAACCACATGTTTCGGTGTAAATATCATAGATTACACCATGTGCTATATGTATTATGTCCTCAAGTATGTCAACATCGTTAAGATGTGATGTTAATTCGTTTTTTATTTTAAGCAATGCTGTAATATTTTCAGATGTTCGAACTGTGAAACCTATACATGTGCGATAGAAGGTCACACAATCGACGGGTTTCCAATATTGGCGTACCTCAAGGGTTTTAATATTGTCACACGACGAGAACACCACGTCTATTCTATTAGAACCACTTATGTTGTCTTCCCAGTTAGATATTTCACTAAACGCTGATCTCTCGGATAACAAACACTTATCCTCTACCCATGCAGCAGCGATGTCGATAATCTTGATGAATCCATCAGCACAAACGAATAAAGGTCTATTATTTGACCCTCTGACAAGCAACGTAACGACTACCATTTGGTTTACGCTTAAATATAAATGACACATCATTGGGAATAACGAAGCTCCTCGTGAAGATATCAGCAACAGATGTAGAGATGCGAGGAGATGTCATCGTGCCAGTACAGTGAAAAAATGGACTACTGAAGGAAATCGTATGCGTAAACAACCCTTATAGGTAATGAGATTCTTTCTTTCAGCCAATCAGAAGAAAGTAAACAAGAATACAATGCACGAACGAACCATATCAGTTCAAAAGGTATATATTCTCGTTAGACAAAAACAACAACAATAACAATAAACAGGTTCACTATGGTAATATATGTATACAAAGGAGATCTATACAGTCAAATTGACATGAAATGAGCTTATCCAAAACAAAAAACAAAACAAAAACAATAATAATAATAATAATAATCAATGTTCATCACATACATATAGTTTTTACATAGGCTTAAGATCTAAAAACGCTAAATTTTTACATTGAAAACCAATCATTTTCGTCGTTATATCTAATATATTTTTTCACTTCATCGATACCCTCATTGAGTACATATGTTAAAAGTTCACGTTCAGACACTAAAATATGTTTACTCGATAGATCCTTGTGGTAAGCACTTTCGGTCCATTGTTTTCTAAATAGATAGATGAGTTTCTGTACTTCTATAGAATTTAAGAAGCGTTCAATGATAGTCTCAGAATCATCAACTAGCGTTTTCTTGAATGAGCAATATTCCTGATACAGCATGTAATGCGCAACAGTTACATAATCAGACAGCATTTCCGATTTCTTAGTTTGCGTTATTACCATCCTACAAACCTCCGACAGATATTTTATAGGTTTTAATCCAGAAATATAGATTCTACGAGCCGTAGGTTTAAATACGCCTGTGTCATTACACATCTTCCACACTCGAACCTCCAATCGATGTTGTGAAATTATACCCTTAGAAAAAGAGATAGTAAGATGACTAACTTTATGACATCCTCTTCTAGCAATAATCGTTTCCGGTGATTCTACTAAAACGTTGGTAGAGTCAGAGTACTCCTTAACCCATTCTGCAGCATGACGACATATACAGAGTAGTTCATCTGTACTCATAAAAATACGTTTGTTACTGCGGTATACAGATTGATTAACACATGTGAAAAAATCAGAACCATCGGGGTTTCTTTTATATAAGATTGAAACCCCACACCCTGGGATCTTGATTACCCTTTGTATAATCTTTTGTATAGGGGTATATCTGTTAAGACGCTGCATATTGTTCACTTAATGAAAATAGAACACTTTTTAAACGGAACACAACCTCCTAATGCTTTCAAGTCCACAACGATTATGACGTTAAAACAAGCATCATGAGAAAAGATATTATAAAATTAAGGATACAAACACAAGCCTAACAGGAAGGCTAAACCTGTTTTACATTCACTTTTAGGCCTTACGCTCCGTTCGTTTTATGTTTGTATTTCATGTTTCATTCAACGCTATCACATTGGGCAAACTAATAAACGCCAATTGGACCTAAGAACATAGCATATCTAACTTACGAATAAACAGTTTTCATTAACAAAGTTCGTTACTCATCTACGGTAAATAACTAACACCATTCTTAAAACTCAACCTACCCCGATCCCTTTTCGAAACATTACGCAATACCTTCAAATCCCGAGGCTCACCCTGCATACTTATCATTAGGGATGCCTTTATCTTTATACAAAAGCTCTCCCAAAGGCGCTCACGCATCAACATAATCTCATTCTTTATGATACATAACCGAACAATTTTATCCTGACATAGCATAAAAATAAGTTCTTTGAATAAAATATCACAGTAAAGCATAATAGTTTACTGATTTTAAAACAGTAAATCAGTAAATCAGTAAATCAAACCACCCATCCCTGCAGTCCCCTACCCGTCCCATCCGCCTGTGATCTATTGAACTATTGATTCAAGTCATATTTCGAGTATCATTTTGGACAAACATAACATAAAAATAAGTTCTTTATATACTAACCTACGAATATATGCTTAACCAACAAAGTTTTAGCATCAGTAAAGTAACAAATCATAATCGCGACTAGGAAAAAGTACAAATGCAAACCTAACATACCTCACGTATGAATAAGCTAACATCCTGAAAAATTCCCTACTGATCAAGGTAAAGTAGCTAACAGGTCATACAATACTCGATATGTTCCCACTTTTCGAGCATATTAGCAACAGGTAAAGCCGTATTATCTAACAAAATCCCTTAACAAAGTGATCAATCTATCAAAGATACCACCATCTTGAACTATGAATTGACACTATCTTCATCAGAGTGTCCCTCATTTCGAGTATAACATCATTTGACCTGTGAATAAACGTAGACATTAGCAAAAGTCTTACGAATAAACAGTTTTCATTAACCAAGAGTATCTAAAGCAACACATTACCTTCCAAGAGAAATCCCAGGAGGATTCACACCCTTTCAAGGGGCGCATCCTCCTGGGATTTCTCTGAAGGGGTGTGCGGCTTTGGGCCTCAGCCCGAAGGGCTGAGGCCTTACCCCTCCTTCGGAGGGGTGTGTGTGTGTGTGTGTGTGCATGCGTGTTCTAAATAATAATAACAATAGGCCTGAAGTAAATAACACTAAGTATAATAATAAAAATAAAATAATAAAAATAATAGAAATAATAAAAATAATAATAAAAATAAATAAAAATAATAATAAAATAAATAAAAAGTATTAAAACGAAATAAAAAACATAATGTTAATAAATATATGAGTTAAAACAGTAAAACATATAAGTTAAAGCAGTAAAACATGAGTTAAAGCAGTAAAACATGAGTTAAAGCAGTAAAACAGTAAAACAAAAGCATACTATCCTAGTTAGGTGTAACACTTATTGATTTACTGATTTTACTGTTTTAAGGTATGTAATGTATATGAGTTAAATCAGTATATGAGTTAAAGCGGTAAAGCAGAAAGTTAAAGCAGTAAAGCAGTAAAACAAAAGCATACTAATCCCTTAGGTGTTAGGTAACACCTCTATTGATTTACTGATTTACTGCTTTAAGGTATGTAATGTTAATAAATATGTGAGTTAAAGCAGTAAAACATAAGGGTTAAAGCAGTAAAACATGAGTTAAAGCAGTAAAACATGAGTTAAAGCAGTAAAACAGTAAAACAAAAGCATACTAATCCCTTAGGTGTTAGGTAACACCTCTATTGATTTACTGATTTACTGCTTTAAGGTATGTAATGTTAATAAATATGTGAGTTAAACAAAAACATATAAGTTAAAGCAGTAAAACATGAGTTAAAGCAGTAAACATGAGTTAAAGCAGTAAAACAGTAAAACAAAGCATACTAATCCCTAGGTGTTAGGTAACGATTTATTGATTCACTGATTTACTGCTTTACTAGGTAATGTTAATAAATATGTGAGTTAAAGCAGTAAAACATATAAGCTAAAGCAGTAAAACATGAGTTAAAGCAGTAAAACATGAGTTAAAGCAGTAAAACAGTAAAACAAAAGCATACTAATCCCCCTGTGTTAGGTAACACCTATTGATTTACTGATTTACTGCTTTAAGGTCTGTAAAGTATATGTTTTTAATAAAATTTCGTACAATTGTAGTAAAATTCTTACATGCAATTTTTAAAAATTTATAAATTAAAAAGTACTAAGTAAAATATAAAAGATGTCTGTAATGAGTTACAGTTTTAGGTTCGCGAAAATGTTTTTAATAAAAATGTTTAAGTGCCTAAAATTAGGATGGGCTAAAATTGACCCATGGAAGACCAAAGGGTTGGTCGTGTGTTTATACGTGTGTATAAGTGTAAATGTAAGTGTAAGTGTCTATGGTGAGTGTAAGTGTCATAGTGAATGTGTGTATAAGTGTAAGTGGGTGTGTGTATGTGTGTGTGTGTGTGTGTGTGTTACCTACCAAAGGCTAGGCATCAGTTACCTGGCTGAGCTCAAGGTGGGGTGGAGGCTAGGTGCAGGTGTAGGATAGGTGTAGGCTAGGTGTAGGTGTACGCTAGGTTAGGTTAGGTTAGGTTAGGTTAGGTTAGGTTAGGGTTAGGTTAGGTTAGGGTCAGGTTAGGTTAGGCTAGGTTAAATAGGTAGGTTAGGTTAGGTTAGGTTAGGATAGGTTAGGTTAGGTCAAGGCCGAAATATCATGGTCAAACAAGGTTAATATATATATATATATATATATATATATATATATATATATATATATATATATATATATATATATATATATATATATATATATATATATATATATATATATATATAGCATATATATATATATATATATATATATCTATATATATATAGCAGTATATATATATATATATATATATATATATATATATATATATATATATATATATATAAAAAGATATATATATATATATATATATATATATATATATATATATATATATATATATATATATATAAATTATTATTATTATTATTATTATTATTATTATTATTATTATTATTATTATTATTATTATTATTATTATTTTATTTTGTTTTAATACTTTTTATTATTATTATTAGGCTTCCACGGCACGGTTAAATTGACCTGATTTCAAAATATCTCATTACCAGATCTCACGTTTAGATGTGTGGACTAAAGGTCATAAATTTGCCCGAGTGGTGGGTATTCGTATCCTTTCGGTGGCTATATATTTTGATTTATGAACGGAAAGAACTCGAATCGGTGAAGACGATAAGGTTTGAGGTGGTAAGGAAGTTTAAGGACAGATAAAAAGGGACGGTGGAAAATCGTGGCATGACCACGTGGGCGCAGGTGTGTGTGTGTGTGTGTGTGTGTGTGTGTGTGTGTGTGTGTGTGTGTGTGCGTGTTATATATTATGGTTCTCGGAGAATCAATAAAATATTTGTTAAAAGTCTTTAAAAACGGCGTGTTTTCGTAAAAATATAATACTTGCCTTGAACTCTCGTTGTTTCAAGTTAAAATAATAATAATTACAACGTATAAAACGTATGAAAGTACACCTTAGCTATTGGCCTTGCTACTTAGCGGTTCTTTGCGCGTGGTTCTTTGCTACGAATGCGACGGACTCCGCGGAATTTGTTAAAAACGCGACGATGGCTTGGACGATGAATTTGCGATTCATCCCGACGAAAACGACGATTGAAAATTATGACGAAGAATAACAAGACGCTTTATAAAACAAAATGGCGGACGCAATGAAAAAACAACAAGGTTGACACCATTAAAAAAAGGGCCATGAAAGAACATGAACAAAATAAACTACACAAACTTAAAAAAAAAAAAAAAAAATAAAAAAAAAAAAAAATAAATAAAATCTAAAAATAAAAATAAAAAATAAATAAATAAAATCTAAAAAATAAAAAAAAAAAAAAAAAAACACCCATGAAGGTAGCTGAGTAAAAAATATCCATATGATTAGCGATTGTGCTCATCCTGGTCAAGGGTCACACGACCGGAATGGACCTCCTACTACTACTTCAGCTGTTATAGTTTTTTTAGTTACATGCATGATGCTTGGAGGCTTAGTTCTATAGTAATTTATATATATATATATATATATATATATATATATATATATATATATATATATATATATATATATATATATATATATATATATATATATATATATATATATATATATATATATATATATATATATATATATATATATATATATATATATATATATATATTAGATATGTGGAATAGAGAAAAAAAACCAAATACAGAATATTCGGCTAAAAGTATTCGGCCGAATACCGAATATTCGGCCGAATAATCACTTCGCTATTCGGCCGAATAGTTATTTCAAAGTTCGGTCATCCATTTAGGGAAAATAAAGAAAACTTACACTGGTCAACAAAAAAAGGTGAAATTTTTCTTGGATGGACTTTTGTAGCAGATATATAGTAATTCGGAGGTGCTGATTTCATATATATTCTCGGATTTGCTGTATCACATCCCGTTTTCGTGCAATCATGGATCCCTATTTTTGCATATTCCCTAGGAATGACAAAATTCATGTGCGCACTACGTAGGTTGTATAGACGTTACCTTCCGCATATATCTACAGTAGTAGCAAGTTTACTGCGGTCGATATTCGGGAAGCATGTGGTAACTTTAGTACGTCTACATGTATGGATGCCAATGACCTGGATGATGTCTATCATCCATCTGAAATACAGTCGGATGGTCTGTCATTGTTCACCCAGGGTGAACTGAACGATCTTGTATGAGAGTTGTATTTGCCGAAGTTGTCCTGAGCTGTTGGCTTTGAGGTTGCATGAAAAATGACTACTGGACCATGGCACAAGAGTAACATTTTATCGTAACAGAGAAGCAGAGCTGCGGAGGCTCTTCCAGTCAGATGGTAACCTTGTGTATTGCAGTGAAGTTGCAGTCCTACTACTCGCTATGGGACTCCCAGCATACGATGCAGGTGAGTGGCGACTGTTTATTGACACTTCCAAGAGTAGTTTAAAGTGTGTGTTGTTACACAACGGCAACAGGTATGCTTCGGTTCCAGTAGGGTACTCGGTACGGATGAGAGAGGAGTATGCAAAAATCAAGACAGTTTGGAGAGGCTACAATATCTGGTACATGGATGGTAAATATGCGTCGACCTCAAAATGGTAAACATTTTGCTCAGTCAGCAAGCAGGTTTCACCAAATATACCTGCTTCCTGTGCTATTGGGACAGCCGGGCGGCAAAGGATCACTGGACCAAAAGAGAATGGCCACCGAGGGAAACCTTGACGCCAGGTGACAGGAACATCGTACGTGAACCACTTGTACAGAGAGAAAACATCATCTTACCTCCACTACACATAAAACTTGGTTTGATGAAACAATTTGTGAAGGCCCTGGACCATGATGGTGAATGCTTCCGCTATATATGTTCAACGTTTCCTGGTCTGAGTGACGAGAAGAAAAAGCTGGGATATTTGATGGCCCACAAATACGGACACTCCTCCGTGATGCTGCCTTTGCTACAACAATGACTGTGTTAGAGGCAAGAGTGTGGAATGCTTTTTCAGATGTAGCACAGAATTTTCTGGGGAACAGGAAAGCCGAGAACCACTAACATTGTACAGGAACTTCTAGACAGTTTTCATTCTCATGGATGTAGAATGAGTATAAAGCTGCACTACTTACATTCTCACCTAAGAAAATTTCCGGATAACCTAGGCGATGTTAGTGATGAGCAGGGTGAACGCTTCCATCAAGATCTAAAGTTCATGGAAGGACGTTACCAGGACAAGTGGGATATCAATATGATGGCCGACTATTGTTGGAGCTTGATGAGGGATATTCCAGACGCTATGCACAGTAGATCGTCTACGAAAAGAAAGTTACTACCATCGTAGGTATGTTTACATTAACTAAACCCATTCCTTCTATTACATTCATTGTTGTCCCATATTACTCTTTATTCATAGTTGTATTATATGTTTAACATATATCTATCAAAGACATGTATCATATCATTGCGATTTGTTTCTCTCCCTTCATATATATATATATATATATATATATATATATATATATATATATATATATATATATATATATATATATATATATATATATATATATATATATATATATATATCCCAATAATTGTGATAGACCCTCTTGAAAAAGGTAAAAATCATAAAATTTTACAAATCTGTGTTACACACATATCTCACAAATGCGATGTGATATGCAAAAACCGATTACATTTTTGGAATCAGCACATCAATAATCAATTGCAAAACCCCGTCCAAGAAATTTCATGTTTACTAGTGTTATATACAAAGTAATAAAACAAAAAGTAAATAACTATTTCTTACCTATAGCAAACCATTCACATATTAAAAATAATTAAATGAAAATTGAAAAGTTTCGTAGTTAAAGATATTAAACTAAACTTCATTTGAATAAGCTCTAATGTTAAAATGACAGAACATTAGCAGTTCTCCATTTTCAGGGATAACCTATTTCTTGTGGCTTCATAAATATTTCCTCCTGTTCTAAATATTCTTTCACTTTCGACTGATGACGGTGGAGCTGAAAGGTATTTTATTGCTAGTTTTTTCAAATTCATAAACTATTTCCAGTGTTTTTCCACCAATTAAAGGGAATATCATTGTCTTCACTGGTCAAAGTAGGCAAACTTATATATTTGTTTATTTCTTGATGTAATTCCGTATGTAGCCTTTTACTTTTATGTACAATAATCACGTCAGAAGAATGGGACTTTCTTTTTTCACTCTCACTTTCTTTTCTGTATGACGATTTTGATGCCACAATTTCTTTAAAATAATCCATTAAAGAAGTGAAAATGGAACCTTCAGCTTCACTTTCCCCACTACGTAAATCATCGTCAGCAGAAGAGTCAGGAGCTAAATTTTCGTGCATTTCTTTCCATGCCTCAACGACCATATTTTTACTGATTCATCTGATTCATGTTGAAAAATTAGCTTGAATCGCAGATCTAAGAAAGTAGCTACACACAAAGATTTATCACATAGAAACTTAGAAAGTCTTTTTTCTACTGATTTCTTAAGCTCTTCAACGAGTGTAATTATTCCACTGAAGCTTTTGCTTTTAATTGCCTTATTTAAAAATAGATTTATTGCTAAAATGGAAGGGATCACTTGAGCGACTGTTACTTCACGTTTAATGCTTGTTTTAGTGATGTTGTCAAATGGCTCAAGTAAATGGAATAATTTTGCCACTGAAAATCAGTCAACATTTTCTGATTGCATTCAGCAGCGCATATGGATAGGGGAACTTTTTGTTCAAACAATCTTTTAAGCATATCATAAGTCTTGAATTAATTTATGTTGTTTGACATTCAGCTGCATCTGTAAAGTTTTAAGCTTTGCAGCTGCTGTTGCTGAATGGTGAAAATGAGAGGATATGTTTCTGCAAGTAAATAAAATATCTTTAACAGACTTCTGACATATTATTGAATCGTGAATGCATAGCTGCAACATGTGAATAAAACATGAAATTGATAGTAAGCCACTCTCCCTACCATGTTTGGTCCATTATCCCGTACTTAATGAATTCTATTTTTTAGAATATTGAAAATGTCAAAGGCCCTTATAGGATCTGACAAATGACAAAGATTTTCGCCATATTGGCTACAAAATTTGACTATATTTTTATTTTTTTGGAAAATAAGTTTCTAAAATTTCAATTTTAAATTGAAATAACTTTCCCTTATGTTGACGTAATTTATTGTTTATAAAGCTCAATATTCGGCCCGAATAGTTCGGCAAAAAGCCGAATACCGAATATTCGGTATTTTGGCCGAATAGGCCGAATACCGAATACTTACCGAATATTCGGCACATCCCTAATATATATATATATATATAGAATATATATATATATATATATATATATATATATATATATATATATATATATATATATATATATATATATATATATATATATATATATATGGCTCATGTCGATTATCAGCTTCCAGGTAAGCGTAAGCCAATTTTCTTTTAAAATCTAAATCGAACGAAAGGAACAGCAACCCTCATGGTGTTAAAAGTTTGAACTTTTTTCTAATTAGTTTGTTATTGAAACAATAGGAAGTTAAATAAATTATTTTTTTTGTATATCACAACGAAAGTTAAAGTAATGAACTAATTATTTTGAGAAATTTTAGTGTTTATTTTTTTTTTTGTAAAATAAAACAAAAAAAGAAATGGCCAAATCCTAGATACGTAAGTACTTTTTTCCAAATTTGACACCTTTGCAATACAATTTTATATAACCTAGGCTAAGAATAGTGTGAGGCTTTGATTTTGCGTTAGAATTTTTTGTAAAGAAAAACCATTTCTTTTATACATTTAGCTTCTTTAATTTTATTAAAGGAAAATTCTTTTAGACGTATGAATTTATTAATTCAAATATTTAGTACAATAATAATAACAATAACAATAACTAACAAAAAATAAAAAAAAAAAAAAAAAAAAATAAAAAATAAAATAAAAAAAAAATGAAAATATAAAAAAAAATAATGTAAAAAAAAAAAAATTAAAACGCAATTAAAAAAATAAAAAAATTAAAAAAAATTAAAAAAATTTAAAAAAAAAAAAAAAAACATTAAAAAAATTAAACATTAAAAAAATTAAAAAAACATTAAAACATTAAAAGAATTAAAACATAAAAAAAATTAAAAAAAAAAAAAAAATTAAACATTAAAACAAATTAAAAAAACAAATTAAAAACAAATTAAAATAACAAATTAAAAAAAATAAAAAATATTAAAAAAACAAATTAAAAATAAAAAAAAACATTAAAAATCTCACTATTAAAAAAAACACTTAAAAAAAGCACTATTAAAAAAACACACTATTAAAATAAAATACTATTAAAAACAAACACACACACACTATTAAAAACACACACACTATTAAAAACACACACACACAATTAAAAACACACACACTCACAATTAAAAACACACAATAAAACAGAAAATTAAAACACAAAATAAAAACAAAATAAAAAATACAAAATAGAAAACCCAAAAAATAATAATAATGCTCTTTTCAGTTTTTTTTAATCAATTATTAGTCAATTTAATATGCGAGTAGGTTAAGTCGAGGTTCAAGGAAGCATATATTTCCATTAGGGGGCTCGAACCGATGGGGAACAGAGGGGGGACGAAGTCCTTCCATCGTTCACCTAGAGGCCGAGAGACCCCGACTACTGATATCTATGCGGTCTACTTTAGGGTGTTCGTTAGTTTTAAATAATAAAACTAGTCCATCTAATCGCGTACTCAGCTCGAGTCGACCCTATAGCGACTCACGTGGCATGAGTCAACATACTCGCAAATTTTTAAATATATGTATAATGAAATTATATATATATAGTTATATATATATATATATATATATATATATATATATATATATATATATATATATATATATATATATATATATATATATATATATATATATATATATATATATATATATATATATATTTTTACATGATACCACCAGCATGTAACTAAAAAACTATAGCAGCTACAGGAAAATAAATAACATTTGGCAGCGTCTGATTAGCTGTCATATGTATCTTAAAAACTATTAATGTTACAGTAAAACGGAATACACAGGAAATAAAAAGAATGCCAACATCCAGAAACAATAAAAAAATTATATCCTCAAAACTACAATACAGCGAAAAGGGAATACATTTTTGAATCCTCGTAAAATTTCACATAGGAAAATGTAAAAATAAAAAATTTTTTGCTTTGATATGCACACTAGGGGGCCTGAGCCGACGTGGGGTTATAGGCTGGTCCATGTCTGTGAGAGGCGAGGTCCTGCCACACCCAGCCACCAGGCATGGGGTCCTGGACCCCTCCCAGGGAAATAATCCTACCCCTGTAGTTCCCTGGAAGACCGAGAGACCCCTGACCTCTGCCATCGGGGCGGTATACCCTTGGGGTATTTTTTAAAAAAAAATTAATAGAAAGTCTTTATTTTAACGAGAAACCAATAAAAGGTCTCTAAATAGGCCTTCTAATCATATAACTATAATTATTAACAATAATTTTTTTTATTTTATTTTTTTTACATTTTCCTATCCAAAATTTTACGAGGATTCCAAAAATGTTTCCGCTGTAGCTATTGTAGTTTTTGAGATTTTTTTTTTTATACATTTTCTGACCAGCATTGGACCAGCATTCCAGCAATGTATTCCGTTTTACTGTAGCATTAATAGTTTTTAAGATATATATGACGGCTAATCCAGACGCTGACCTAACATTTTATTAATCAGGAGACATTTTTATGGATGAAATTAAAAAACAAAAATAACTCTTTTGAAAAATTTAAAAATGTTGAAAACTGTATGATAATTGTTTTTTGAGAAGAACGAAGAGGCTCTAGCGCTCCGAGGCGGCTTCAAAGTTGCCAAATGTCGATTTTTTTAACTAAAAGATACCCCAATCGTAAACCACAAAGATGGGGACAGAGTCTGGGTTTCTCAACCTACCGGGGGACGACGGGGGACTTCGTTCCCCCGCTGTCTCACCGTCGGCTCGAACCCCTAAAAAGAAAATAAAAATAAAAAATTAACTTTTTCCAGATCATAATAAAAAAAAACAATATTTGGTAACTCTTGCTCTCGTACTACTGCAGAAATGAAAGGTTACTCAGAGCATACGCTGTCAGACCTAAGATGATACTAATATTTAAGGTGTTGTTAATAAATATTTGAATAAAATAATTTTTTTTTTAAGTTTCATCGATGAAATTGCTTACTGAAATCAAAAAATGTTATTTATTTTCCTGTAGCTGTTATAGTTTTTTTGTTACATGCATGTTGATTTCGGGATGCTGGCCATATATATTAGGGTGACCGCAGTGATAGGTGGGAGAAAATTATTTCCCGAATTTTGTCAACGGGAACCCCACAAAATGATCAGTCTTTGCAGATTTTTCGATAGCCAAAGTTTGAGCACGATTGGAGCATGTTACCCGTGCCGCTGGGCGTTCAAAGTTTCAAAAAACTCAATTTTTGGCTGGCTAGCGACGTCTTTGGGCCGTTTCTCTGAAACTTCTCTTGATTTATGTCTCAAATCATAGGCAATATTGTTCTAAGTAATTTATATTATATACATATTTGTTGCTACTTATAGTCGAACCGAGCTATAACAGCCTTTGTCATCAAAAACGTGACTAGGAACCTCTATTAACGAACTTATGATATGAGAATTATTTAATATTTTTCAAAGTATGAAATTAATTATGATGGAATAAAATGACAATGTTTTTGTTTTTACATATTTCAATGTATTTTAATAAGAAAAGAGAGTGACATTGCATCGTTTGCATTCTTTAAGAAGGATAAAATAATGAATAATCTATTCTAAAGGTTTGCTCAAAGTGATTTTTGAAACATCAGGATACAGCTTTCGGCATTTGTGTACTACCTGTAAAACATATTGTTTCTGCTCCTCATCTTTAGTGAGGAGGTTATTAAAGTCTGTAATTAATTTCACTCCTCGTTCTGCCACATCATTAACGACCTTTAGTGACTTCACAATCCCCAATCCTTCCTTAAAATGTATATTTTCAGGCCAGCTACTGGGGGTTCTCTGAGAAAATCTGCGTTAATCTGGAAACGCTCAAAGAAATTCATGGTCCCTTTGGTAATTAAACAAGATAACCCTGCATTAACCAGTTCTTCCAACTGGTGTCTTCGAAATTTGGGGTTTACAATTCTTGAATTTTCTGTCTCGGTCTCGGTGTCATTTAGGACTTTGTTCGCCATTTCCGATTTTTCTTCGTCTGAAATTGAGGAATCAAAGAACACGAGGGCTACCAATTCTGCATTGAAATACCACAAATGGTTTGAGAATTTCACCAGAGCTCTCTCAGAGATATCTTTGTCAATCTCCTGATAGTCCAACAAACTTCGCAAGAGGTCAAAGTCTTGCTTGGGAGCCAAGTGTGCTTTGTGGGCATTGAACCAAGCTTTGCAATACACTCTAACGAGAAAAATACAGACAGCTTCTAAGGCACGTTGTTCTTCATGACTCAATGACGTACCTAGCAAAAGATCAATATTCAAGCAAAAATAAAAGAATCTTACCTATGTCGAATAAACATTCCGTTTGAATTTGCTCGTTCATTTTCGCAAGTTCCTTTTGTAGTTTTCTTTCTTCAGCTCGAGCTAACTTCAGATCAACTCCAAGCATAGAGCCTGGCCGACCCTTTTCCCTTTGTTTCAAAAGAAACTCCTTGTCTTCTGATTTCATCATGGCCAAGGCATCTTGATGGGCGATATCAAAGATATCATCTACCTTTGAGGCGAACTCTTTGATTTTGTTCTTTGCAGCTTCTGATTGTTTATACTGGTCCTTTTGTACATTTCTCCACTCTGCGTGAAGTTTCTCTAATTTAGTAATAGCATCTTTCACATGTTTTGTAGGAATCCGAGCTTTTCCCCAGAAAACAAGAACTTCTTGTATGGTAATTCTTGCTGAATCTCTTAGATTCAATTTCACAGTACGCAAATTGTAGAACAAAGTGGCCAAAACTTGACGATTGGAGGGCAATTTACAACCGGTTATCTGGTGAGCCGGATAGCCTACAATGAAAATTTTATCTTTGGTTCTGCTTCTTATGGCAGAGGTGGAAGCCATTCTTTTACTATTTTATTTTAATCTGGAAAAAAATAATAATATACATTACAACGAATATTGGTTTCGGAAATTAGATGTAAAATTAACAAAACAAAAGAAATAAAAAAAAGGTCTTAAATCTAAATTTACATGAAAATGATGATATAATGATGATGAGGCTGTTATAGCTGGGTTCGACTAGAAGTAGAAATAAATATATATAGAATATAAATTAGTTACAATAATATTGCCTTTAATTTGAGACATAAATCATAAGAAAATGAGGGGTTCTGGAGATACGGGCCCAAAACGTCGCTTTTATATATATATATATATATATATATATATATATATATATATATATATATATATATATATATATATATATATATATATATATATATATATATATATATATATATATATATATATATATATATATATATATATATATATATATATAGTAATGCCTTAATTAAAATATTACTTGTAAAATCCTTATATAAATAGAAGAAAATCAATACTCTTTGTAAGTTTAATATCAAATATTTAAAGAAATTTATTAAGGAATATTAGCAGAATATTTCGACCAAACTTGGCCCTCTTTCAGCTGCTATAAACTAAATTAAATATAATAAAAATACATAAAATAAATTTAAAATTATCACAAAAGTTTTGGTTTTAATTTTTTGAAAAAAGGTGAGGAGTTAAGAATGTTGTTAATGATGGGATCTATTTGTGAATCATTTCTTTGTATATTATAATTAGTGGAATTGTTTATGCAAAATAATTCGGTGAATCTTCTAAGGTGAAGGTTTTCAATGTTAATAATGGGCGTCATGTGGTCTATGTTGATAGTATGGTTGTGGGTAGATCTATGTAAGGTGAGGGCAGAGTTGGGATTGTCTTGAAGTAGGTCATATTTGTGTTGGTAATTACGGCGGGTGAAGTCATGTGTTTCTCCAATGTATATGCTGTTACAGTGGGCACAAGATATTTTGTAAACACATTGAGAAGTAAAGGTGTTGGTATGAGATTTAGGTTTAAGAATTTTTTTGAAAGGAAGAAGATTTGAAGATGAGGTAAGGATAGTTTTAGGAAGGAATTTTTTTGCAAAAATTGTGAGAAGACGAAGGTAAAGGGAGGTAGGAAGTATGTGTATTATCACGAGGAGGTTGGAAGGTATAAAAGTTATTCTTCGCCTTACGGAGAGCATTGGTGATAATGTGTTGAGGATAGGATAGTTTACGAAAAGTTGAAGAGATAAAATTAAATTCATTTTGGAGGTAGGGGGAGAACAAATCCTTAAAGCTCTAAGGAATAATAAAGATAAGGTACCAATTTTAGTGTTAAGATGTAGTCTCACTCTTCACTTCTGTTCCTGTTCGGGTATCTTTAGTTAAAAATCGACATTTCTGGTACTTTGACGCTCCCTCGGAGCGCTAGAGCTCCTTCGTTCTTCTCAAAAACGATAATTATCATAGTTTTCCAACATTTTTAACAATTTAAAATTTTTCAAAAGCTTTATTTTTTTTTTTTAATTTCATCGATAAAAATGTCTCCTGATTAATAATGTTATTTATTTTCCTGTAGCTGTTATAGTTTTTAGTTACATGCATGATGCTTTCGATGCCGACCATATATATATATATATATTTATTTATATTATAAATATATTTATTTTGTGAATCTATATATATATATATATATATATATATATATATATATATATATATATATATATATATATATATATATATATATATATATATATATATATATATATTTAGTGACTAATAAAATATCTTTTTTTCGCACCCGCGTGTGCTGGGGATGTTTGATTTTAACATCCGCGGATGCGGATGTGGATGCGGATAGAGATATATAGTATATATATATATATATATATATATATATATATATATATATATATATATATATATATATATATATATATATATATATCGAGTGTTAGCCACAATCTATTAAGATAATTGTGTTACCAGGGTGACGGGGACCCAACTTAAATGCAGCCCACCAACCTCTTTCTCCAACCTCCGCCCTTAATGAAAGAGATTTTACAATGGATTATATACTTTTTGCACTACTATTGAAATTCAAATATAGGAAGGTTGTGCTTGAGAAACATCAATTTTTCTGCCTTTTCTGCTGAGAGTCTGTTTCTCTTTTCATCATATTTTAGCCCAACATTGCTAAATACTCTCCCACTTGGAATACTAGTTGGGGGACCGGCCAAGTATTTCCGTGCAAGTTTACTCAAGCTTGGGAAAACATTTTGCTTAACTTTCCACCAACTGATAGATCATCATTTGTATCTAGTCGTTTTTCTTGGTGATAGTTTTTAATCATTTGCACTACATCTTTTGGTAATGCGTGTGTTTCTTCATCACTGCTGGACTGTATAAATTTTTCCAGTGAATCTGTTATTGATTTATTTGTAGAAGGTGATGGTACTGTAGATTTCGTTTTTTTCTTTTAAATGGGTGGCGAATTAATAAACTGTTCGGATTGAAGTTTTCAACTGCAACACAAAGTGACGATTTATCTTGTTCTAATATTGTTACAAAAAAAACTTGCCTTTATAACGGAAATCTACAGTAAGTATAAGTTGCAATAGTATGAAGGTCATTAATTTCCACAGAACCAAAGCGTTTTTCTAGCCCTAGTTTAATTACACCTTTCATTCTTTTTAAACCGTCATCATTTTCATTTGAAGATGTTTCAAAATGCTTCCTTAGTGTTGAGATTAATGGTTTTACATCGGAGACAAGCTGTAGAGGCGATGGTGTTTTTGGCAATTTCTTCAAATAGTTTCAAAGCTTAATGCAGTGTGATGTGATGTCATTTTTTACATTAGTAAGAATGTTAACTTTGGAATATGAACTGGCGTACAAAGCAAGAGGTTTTTTGAGCAATACCATTTTTCCATCATATGAAGTGCACCATTCCAGCGAGTTGGAACGTCTTTGATAATAGTGAGATATGGAATATCAAGCCGTTTTTGAATTGCCTTCAACTTATTTTCATTTTCAGATTAATTTTAAGTATTTTTATTACAAAATTCTTTATCAAATCTCGACAACAAAGATCCGCGCAACATCCGCAGGGCAAAGCGCGGATGCGGATGCGGATGCGGATCTTTAATAATGTGCGGATGCTCCGCGGATGCGGATGTTACATGCATCACTAATATATATATATATATATATATTTTATATTTGTTTATTTATTTTATATTTATTTATTTAAGGTGCACTTTAATAATATAGGCCTACTGCGACTACTGCCTGAAGCAGCAGCTCCTTTAGGTTTTTAGAGGAAATACAAGCCATCTTATTTTAAATCTTAAGTTTTTATACGGTTCATTGTACATAACAAATATTCCTTAAAAGTGTGAATTTGAAACTAAAAAATATAATTTTAAACTCGTTTCAGGATGGGGAGCGGAGTCGGAGTCGATTTAAAAAACCGACTCCTATCGACTCTCAAAACAATTTTGTATAAACTTTTCACAAAAATTTGGAAAAACTTAATTGAATTTTTATTATAAAAGACGTACATTTTTATATTTTGACATTTGTTTGTAGCCAATTTAAGTTGTTTATTTTTAATTTTTCCTTATATTAAAAGAAAAACTTTTTCCAGCGATATTTTAACATTTTCTATGGTATTTTTTTTTCCTGAGTCCGATTATGTTAATATTTTCCTTTAGAAACCAGTAGTTCATCCCCTACCGCCCAAATAAAAATTCGAAATGATGCAAATATATATATATATATATATATATATATATAGTATATATATATATATATATATATATATATATATATATATATATATTATATATATATATATATATATATATATATATATATATATTATTATATATATATATATTATATATATAATTAGTTATCTAAAAATATTAAATTATATATCTATATATATATATATATATATATATATATATATACATATATATATATATATATATATATATATAGCATATATATGTTATATATATATATATATATGTTATTATTATTATGAAGTGAGATGGTCAGCAAGCCTGTTATATAAATATATTTACTTAAAACCATTAATGCCACAGTAAAATCGGAATACATTGCTGACGCTGGTCCAAGCCTGCCCTGGAATGAAAAAAAAAAAATTAGCAGTTCAAATACAATAGCTACAGTGAATATTTAAATCCTGGTAAATTTCACATAAGAAAATTTAAAAAATAAAAATTATTGTTAATAATTATAGTAATATGATTAGAAGGCCTATTTAAAGACCTTTTATTGGTTTCTCGTTAAAATAAATAGACTTTCTATTAAATTTTGCTTTTTTTTTTACTAAAGAATACTCACAAGGGTATACCGCACCGATGGTAGGAGTCGGTTCCTGGCCTGGGAACTACGGGTAGGATCTAATTCCCCTCCTGGGAGTGGTCCCGGAACCCCCTGCTCTTGGTATTTGGGTGTCGCGGGGGTTCCTCCGCCCCTCCCTACGGGTATGGAAAACGTCCCCCTATGTTCCCCGTCGGCTCGAGCCCCTAGTGTGCCGTATAAAAAAATTTAATAAGTCTATTTATTTTAACGGGAAACCAATATTAATAAAAATAAATAGGCCTTCTAATTATTATTATTACTAAAATTATTAATAATTTTTTATTTTTTTATTTTTTACATTTGTATGTGATTTTACTTATTCCAAAATGTATTCGCTGTAGCTATTGTGGGTTTTTGAGTTTTTTTTTTTTTTTTTTTTTTTTTAATACATTTCAGGCAAATTAGTGGCACAGTTATTAAAGAATTCAGATTTCCAGGATTAATAATTTGTAAGATATATATGACGGTTATACTAGACTCTTGTTTATATATATATATATATATATATATATATATATATATATATATATATATATATATATATATATATATATATATATATATATATATATATATATATATATATATATATATATATATAGGAACTTATCCTTTAAAGGGTAGTTAACCGATATATATCGAACGAACAATGTAATCGATTTTTTTTCGATTATTTCAAGGCAAAAGTGCGAAAAGGTTGCCAATAACAGCTTTTCTTTTTTTTTTTAAACTAAAGGAATACCCAAGATTAAATAGCAAAGATAGAAAAAGTAAGGGTCTTTGCCTCAGCAGGGGACGACGGGGGGGACTTCGTCCCCCCTCTGTCCCTCCGTCGGCTCGAGCCCCTTAAAAATTTATAAAAAAGAAAATTATAAAAAAATTAACATATAAAAATTAACATGATAAAAAAAAGCAACTTGTGGAAACTCTTGGGATGTTTCTATTGGTGGTTTAGCTAACACGTCACACTGCAGGGAAGCATGAGCAGAGTTCTGATATCTGAAATTTTTTGTAACAATATTGTTTTATTTTCATTTATCTATCTATTTGTTATTATTAATTTGAACAATATATTTTAACTTAAATTATTAATTTTATATCAAATTTATTTATTTTTTCAATTTATTTTTAATTATATTAAATAGCAGCTTCTAATTCATTTTTTAATAAATCCCTTAGACTAAATAAATTATAGGACACAGACATGTTTATGGTGTTGGGTATCATACTAAATATTGACGAAGCCAAATTGGGGGTTTTTAGTTATAGCAGTTATTGTTAGATGGCATGTGTGACCATAACTTAGTTATTAATGCATGTGGATGGTTTGGGTATCATATTTATATATCATTAGTTTTGACTAAGCCTAATTGGTGGATTTGTAGTTACAACAAATTGACAAGCCCTAGGGTGCTTTGTGGATTTGCATGAGCATGTTTGGGTAGTGGGTTGACTGGGGCAGTCTCGATAGGCCCATGTGGCTTTTTACTGTCTCTATATTCCTAATGTCCTAATGTCCTAAACAAACTGTGCTATGCATAGATCCTGTTGACGCATGCGCTAACAAAAAACACTGTAGGGTTCGCATAGGGTTCGGAGATATTTCGATATCATGACTATTTATCTAACTTCCTTTTAAAGGAGTAGTGCCTATATATATATATATATATATATATATATATATATATATATATATATATATATATATATATATATATATATATATATATATATATATATATAGTATATATATATATATATATATATATATATGTGTGTATGAAATTTCTATTGGAGTCGGGAGATGGAATCTAGATTTATAATAGAGTTCTTAGAGTCGGAGTTTGGTTATTTTAATATCGACTCTGGGAGTCGGAGTCGGGACTCGATTTATTTTTTTCGACTCTCTATCCTGAATTGGTTTAAAGGTCTTCATTTTACATATTTTATTTGAACAAGTTGTCTTACCGAAATATAATATAACTTTATATTTTTTTAAATAACTTATTTCTTTGTTTTCTAGGGGTCGAATAGTGCAGGAAGTTCACTTTCCGCCTGAAGATAGAACGGCACCATTTCATCTCATCTGGCAAAGTTTATATATTTAAAATTCGTGCTCGAACAAGAGTTGACTCGGTAGCGTAAGAATGATGGAACAAAGGATGCCTATTGAAGGTTATATATATATATATATATATATATATATATATATATATATATATATATATATATATATATATATATATATAAATAATTTATAAAAAAAAAAATATATATATATATATATATATATATATATATATATATATATATATATATATATATATAATCAGGGTTGGCACGAAAAAAATCAAATGATTTAAATCAACTGATTTTTAACGTGTTATTTTATAAAAATAGGGAGGAATTTTTTTTTTATTTTTTAGGCAAATTTTTTTTTCTAAATTAATAATTATTCCTAGTTATCACCTGATTAATGATAAGTATATTTCATCTATATAATAAGTAAATTCATCAATGTAGTTTCAAATCATTTTTAATAAAGAAATAAATAAAATTAAAGTACTCAGATATTATACAGTATAGATATATAATTTAAAAAACTTAATTTAAACTAAATAATAATTATATTTACTAGAAATTATTCTCTAATAATTAGGATTATTTACAAATTTTATAAAAAAAAAAAAAATTGGCCTAAAAAAGTCAAAAAATAAAAAATCAAAAAATCTAATTGATTTTCTAATAAAATTAAAAATCCCTGTTCTGTATAAAATAGACTTTTGAAAAGGTAAAGCCATGGATCTTCATTAAGTCTCCAAACCTTCTTGCAGCTTCTTCCTTACTACACTGAAGCGGCGCACGAAAAACGCGAGCGTTTCACGATAAATGCGAAAAACGGTTAAACACCCTTACTCCATTGAACGTGAAGCAATACCG
>JABUQX010148278.1:15000-17500 GCA_015478945.1 Trachelipus rathkii | reverse complement strand
TAATAATAATAATAATAATAATAATAATAATAGAATGGTAATCACATTCATGATGCTAAATCTTGCTGAAAGAAAACCTTTTGATTTTAACTGAAAGTCTGCTACATTAAGCATAAGCTATATGGTAGCTAACCTGGATTGTATGTTGAAGGTTTTCGGTTGGGTTAAAAGGAAAATATCCTTTAGTGCAAATTTAAAAAT
This sequence comes from Trachelipus rathkii, assembly GCA_015478945.1. Lineage (NCBI taxonomy): Eukaryota > Metazoa > Arthropoda > Malacostraca > Isopoda > Trachelipodidae > Trachelipus > Trachelipus rathkii. The sequence goes on along the minus strand of JABUQX010148278.1, from coordinate 17,299 downwards.
AAATTTTATAGTTAGATATACAAAGGCTATGTTACAAACTTTGTATACCTATATAATACACTTTACAACAGACTTTATTTAGGGCTTTATAACAGACTTTGTAGACCTATGTAATACAATTTATAATAGACTTTATTTAAGACTATAAAACATATTTTATATAAAACTTTATAACAGACTTTATATAAAACTTCATAACAGACTTTATATAAAATTATAACAGATTATATATATATATATATATATATATATATATATATATATATATATATATATATAGTTAATATATATATATATATATAAAAATTTATATATATATATATATATAAATATATATATATATATATATATATATATATATATATATATATATATATATATATATATATAATGCACTTTATAACAGACTTTATAACATACTTTGAGTTTATTTCGAAAATGGTTGAGGAAAATTCACCGACAACATATTGCCGAAATGCCAAATTTATCGAAATTCACAATTCTTTATGAAATGTAATTTTTCCTAACCTAACCTAACCTAACCTAACCTAAACAATTTTAAGAAAAGTTGTACATGTCGGTGAATTGTGTATGTTGGTGAAATATTTTCGTTGAATTGTGTATGTTAATGAATTGTTTTCGGTGAATTCTGTGTATGCTCGTGAATTCTTTTCGGTGAATTGTGTTTGTTGGTTAAATATTTTCGGCTAACTGTGTATGATGGTGATTTGTTTTCAATGAATTGTGCATACTGGTGAATTGTTTTTGGTGAATTGTGTTTGTCGGTGAATTGTGTATGTTATTGAATTATTTTCTGCGAATTGTGTATGGTGGTGAAATATTTTCGGTGAAGTATGTATGTTGGTGAGTTGTGCATGTTGGCGAATTATGCATGTCGATGAATTTTTTTCGTCGAATTGTGTATCTTGATAAAATATTTTCGGTGAATTGTGTATGTTGATGAAGTGTTTTCAGTGAATTCTTGTACCGTTGGTGAAATATCTTTAGACGAATTGCATGCGGGTGAATTGTTTTCGATGAACTGCATATTTGGCAGAATAAATAATATATATTATTATAATTATATATATATATATATATATTATTATTACATATATGTATGATGATGATATGATGGATGTTATTATATATATATATTATATATATATTATATATATATTATTATTATATATATATATATATATATATATATATATATTATTATTATTATTATATATATATATATATATATATATACATATATATATATATATATACATATATATATATATATATAGTTATATATATATATATATATAAAAATATATTATATATATATATATATATATATATATATATATATATATATATATATATACATATATATATATAAATATATATATATATATATATATATATATATATATATATATATATATATATATATATATATATATATATATATATATATATATATATGTAGATATATATATATATATATATATATAAGGGAAATTTTTTTCGGTGAATTGTGTATGTCGTTGAATTGTTTTCGATGAATTGTTGTATTAAATCTGCCGGATACTATCGAGGAAGGAATAAAAATTAACAAATATTTTCTTACATGCCAAATTTTTTTTTTTTCTTGTAAGTTTTGGTATTGGGTATTGGTATTTGGTATTGATTTGTTGGTATTTCATAATCTAGTATTGTAGTTTATTAGTTTAGGATAAAAATATACTAAACCTCTAAAATAAAAGAATAATATACTTATAATAAATTATTTTACTGCTTTTTCCAACAACTTATTATATTGTAATTGGTTGGTTTTCAAAATCTAGTTTAATATTATAAGCTTGGGAAAAAATAATATACTATTTCTCTAATATTATGCAATGATATATTAAAATTATACTATTTATGTCCTTTGATTTGTTATATATATATATATATATATATATATATATATATATATTATTATTATTATTATTATATATTATTATTATTATTTATCATATATTATTATTATTATTATTATTATTATTACATATATATATATTATTTCATATTATATATATATATATATATATATTATTATTATTATTATTATTAATATACATATTATTATTATTATTATATTATTATAGTTATATATATATATATTATATTATATTATATATATATATACATATATTATTATAATTATTGTTATTATTATTATTATTATTATTATATTATTATTTATTATTATTATTATTATTGTACTAAATATATATATATATATTATTATATATATATA
>JABUQX010148276.1:10000-28466 GCA_015478945.1 Trachelipus rathkii | reverse complement strand
TATTCTCCTCGTGAATTTCGTCATCTTGATTTTATTGCCCAGTTTACTACTGATCTTTGTCACATTCCTGGTTGTGATAACTCTAGTGCTGATGCTTTATCTCGTATCCAGGTTAATGCCATTACGCCTTTGCCTACATTACACTACTCTGCTATGTTGGCTGCTCAAATGGAGGATGATCTTATTCTTCCTGCTGATACTTCTATAAACTTCAAACTCTTTCATTGCCTGATTCTACTGTTCCTTTAATTTGTGACATTTCTACTGGCAGAGTTCGTCCTTTTGTTCCTTCTGCTTTTCGAAAACAGGTTTTTCTTACCCTTCATTCTCTTTCTCATCCTGGTATTCGTGGTTCTCAAAAACTTTTATCTTCTCGTTTTTTTTGGCCTAACATGCATACTGACATCTCGGGTTGGGCTCGTTCATGCATTGCTTGTCAAAAAAGTTCATAGACATACTAAACCTCCTTTAGGTTCATTTCCTTTACCCTCTTGTCGTTTTGATCGTCTTCATCTTGATCTTTGCGGCCCTCTTCCGCCTTCACGTGGGTGTACTTATTTATTGACAATGGTTGACAGGTATACTCGCTGGCCTGAAGTTATTCCTCTTTCTTCTCCTACTGCGGAAAATATTGCTATGGCTTTTCTTACTAATTGGGTGGCTCGTTTTGGTGTTCCTTCTTCTATTGTGACTGACAATGGCCCTCAATTTCGATCTCATCTTTGGCGTGATTTTTTATCTCTTCTTGGTATTGAAAAAATCCATTCCAGTACTTATCATCCTCAAGGGAATTCTTATGTCGAGCGCCTTCATCGCCAACTAAAGGCTGCTTTGCGCTGTGCCCCTAATCCGCAACATTGAGTGGAAAATCTTCCTTTGGTTTTGCTTGGTCTTCGGTCTTCGGTTAAGGAAGATTTGAAATCTTCTGCAGCTGAACTAGTCTATGGTTCACCCTTGCGTCTTCCTGGTGAATTTTTTTCTTCTATTTCCCTTCCTTTTCCGGATTATCCTTCTTTTCTCTCTAAGCTTCGTTCTATTTTCTTCTTTTCTTCCTTCTCCTGCTCGTTCCCAATCTACTGCTGTTTACTTACCCAAGAATTTAGATTCTGCTACTCATGTATTTCTTCGTCATGATTCTCATCGTTTTCCTTTACAACCCTCTTATACTGGTCCTTATCTTGTTCTTCGTCGCCGACCTCATTTTTTCACAATTCAAAATGGGAATCGTGTAGAAAATGTTTCGGTTGAACGTATTAAACCTGCTTTCCTTGACTCTTCCGTTTCTGATCTTTCTGATAATCTGTTGCACGATAATTCTTTTGTCCTTGATGTTTCTTCTTATGGTTTGGATGATGATTCTGACATTGGCTCTTCCTTTTTTTTTCCATCTTTTCCTTCACGAAATGTTCCTGTGTCTTCCTCTCCCTTACACGAGGGTATTGTAGTTACTACTACAGTTCCTCCTTCTGTTATTTCTACTAGCCTTCATTACCTGCTTTTTTCACTACTTCTCTCCTTCTGTTCTAATTCATGCCTTCCTCTTGTCTTCTTCTTCCACTTACCTCCTGTCCTTGATTTTGTTTTACCTCCTGACATTTTACCTTTTCCTCCTGACATTTTACCTTTTCCTCCTGACGTTCCATCTTGTGAAGCTTCCTCTTCTGTGTCTGTTTCTTCTCCTTCTCTTATATCTCCTGTTTCGCCTGCTATAGTTCCTTCTACCTCGCGATTTGGGCGTCCGCTATTAAAGCCGGTACGTTTCCAGTCTTCTTGAGAGGGAAGGTATCTATAGTGATTCTATTTTTTTACATTTTAAAAATTGTTGTTTTTAGTTACAAATATAATTTCGTTTTATTTGTGTTTCAGATAACAAAAATTTATTACTCTATATTGTTAATACGAAACATTTCTTTAATCTTCAATAAAAAAAATATATGTTAAAATCTTTTTACTTATTATTTTATATTTCGCACAAAGGCCAATTGGGTAAATATTGTTATTATTATTATTATTATTATTATTATTATTATTATTATTATTATTATTATTATTATTATTATTATTATTATTATTATTATTATTATTATTATTATTATTATTATTATTATTATTATTATTATTATTTTGTTATTATTATTATTATTATAATTATTATTATTATTATTATTATTATTATTATTATTATTATTATTTTATTATTATTATTATTATCATTTTTTATTATTATTATTATTATTTTTGTTTATTATTTTTATACTGTAAATTATTATTTTTATTATTATCTTTATTCTTTATTGATATTGTTCTAACTGTGGTTATTTCCACAGGTGCTTATATTACTTCTAGCTCATATGAATAAACCTCAATTATGATGGTGATGTCATTTCCCTCAGTGTGATGCTCAGAAGAAATAGTACCAGAATAAATCCTTTTATCGAAAGCATTAATAACAAATTTATAAATTATATACTTAACTTTACATTGCAATATTTATAGAATATAGTTAGAAACATTCAATATTATTGTAATATTTGATATTCCTAGAAGTGAATATAAAGCTACACTTCAATATATATATCATATAATATAGCAGGTAATTAGAGAGTAGAGAGTATGTTATATATATATATATATATATATATATATATATATAGTATATATATATATATATATATATATATATATATATATATATATATTTAAGTATTTAGACAGGGGTTCAACCTCCGAAATTACTTAAGCGATCAAAATTTTTATCTCCTTAAGTCTTTAATTTAATAATAATAATAATAATAATAATACATAATAATAATACATAATAATAATAATAATAATATTATAATAATAATAATAATAATACTATAATAATAATAATAATATAATAATAAATAATAATAATAGCAATATTTATAATAACACACACACAATAATAATAATAATAATAATAATAATAATAGCCACAATAACAATTAATGAATATGAAAGTATTTATTAATGGAAAGGAGGAGACATGTGGTCCGTAATGATTTCTTAGGTCAGTGGTTGTTCTTCATATATGTATAAAATATTTAGACCAGGGACCTAAATGTAAGGTTTCCAAGTTTCAGATGATAGCAAATTGGCTACCTCAGTTAGAATACTGATGGATGTATAAATATTTAAAGATAAGGAAGGAGCTGTAATTGTTGATGGAAAAGTTCATTCCTTTTTCAACTAAATCTTTCTCTCCTCATAAAACCATGGTCTGATCAAAAGGTTCTCTGTCATTCAGGCTAGAGACAGTGCGTATCGGCGGTGGAAAAATTCTCGTTCTCCAATCACTCGCCAATTTTCATTCAGCTAGAAATCGTTGCAGGGATACTCTTTCGAGCAAAGCAGGCTTTCATCAAACAAAAGTGCGCTAACTTCCTTGGTTCTCCTACTGACAAATCTTCTGGCCTCGCCAAAAACATCTCTAGCAACTTTGTAAATCTCCTTCCTCTATTTAAGTCTGCAGCATCTTCAACCAAAGGCCAATCTTCTTGGCCTCCTATTTTCCATATCTCAATCAACCTCTAGACTGTCTCATTTCTCTTCCTCCTCCTTCCTCTCTCAGGTGTCCTATGCCTGTGATTACATTTGTCTGGCATAGGCCCCTGAAATCTATGAAGGATAGGAAGATCGGTGGCCCAGATGGCATTCCTCCCCAAGTTTTTGAGGGAGGTGCTCTGCACATCCCTCACTCTCGCTCAACCTATACTTCCTATGTCTCACTGCACTTTCCTCCGTGTTGGAAGCTCGCACATGTCCAACCTATTCCGAAAAAGGAAGCCGCTCTGATCCTTCCTACTATCGCTATAGCTCTAATCTGTATTCTATCTAAGATCTTAGAAACCCTTCTAACTCTCACTTTTTAGATTATCTGGAAACTCATTCCTTCTTTTCCATAGCCAGTACGCTTTCAATAGTCTCTTCTATGTATATACTTTCTCCTATCTAACTGATTTATGGTTTTCAGCTCTTAGGAACTGCGGGGAGACTTGTGGTGGAGCTGGGACATATCCAAAGAATTTGACTGGGTATGGCACGTGTCACTGCTCTCCAAGCTCACCTCCTTTGGGTTTCCTCTTTCTCTTTGCTTAATTATGTCTAGCTTCCTTTCAAATCTCTAAATATTGGCTGTTTTTTTTTCTTTTTTTTTACAGTTATCACCACCGCTCACGGGCAACCTATTCAGGGAGGGGGTGTTACACTCAACAAAATTTCAAATCCAACGCAAATTACGTGACAGCACAGAGACGCGCTTTCGAAGTAGAGGGAGATTACCTGAGGGGGAAACACAGAAGATAAGAATTCCACAGAACAGAGGTGGCAGGAAAGAAGGAGGCGCCGCAGCGAACTAGTCTGGAGTTGCTAACATCAACACAAAACTCATGTGCCGACACAGCATCCCTTGTGCTACGAGGTCGTCTTAAAGGAGGTGGCACGCGAGTGGAAAGTTCCCTGAGCACCTGCCGCTACGGTACCTATAGAAAGAGATAAAGCACCAACATCGCAACCAGCATGATAGAGGGTCAAGTGAACTAGAAAGTACAGGACAGTTTGATGGGGCGACTTCTTCTTTTTCTGTCAATAGTGGTGTTCCTCAGGGTTCTGTCTTATCTCATACTTTATTCCTACTTTTCATTAATGTGATCTTCTCACCCACATCTAACTCTAACCACCTACTCGATGACTCGACCCCCATTCTTCAACCTCCATTTCAGTTCTGCTTCCTTTTACTCTAGACTGCCTCTCGTCTTGAATCTTTCCTATTCTATTCCTGATCTGGAGTAGAATTTACGGATGGGGTCAGTCTGAACCTTGTGAAATCACCCAAAACCCAACTTCAACTCCTTCTAAAACGCATTCTAACTTTCCTATCTCTTCCGACGGTTCTCTCGTCTCTCCTGTTGACAATATAAACATCCTTGGCCTTAACATAAACAAAAAATGTCTTGGAAACCTCATGTCACAACGATTGCTAGGGTGGCCTCACAGAAATTGGGAGTTCTGTTTAAGATTTTTTTCCTCTCTCAGTTGCTCCAGCTATGCAAGGGTCTCATTCCATCCTTGGTCTGTATGGAGTACTGCTTTCATATCTGGGAGGGCTCTGGTCCCGGCTTTTGGATAGGGTCGAGTCAAAGGCCAAAAGGCTTATAAACTGTTCTGTTGGTGCTTTATCTCTATTCTATAGGCACCCCAGCAGCAAGTGCTCGAGGGAACTTATCATTTGCGTACCACCACCTTTTCGACGCCCTCGTAGCACAAGGGGTGCTGTATCTGCGCACAAGTTTTGTGTTGATATTGTAACTCCGTATTAGTCTGTGGTGCTTCCTTCTTTTCCGCCACCTCTGTTCTGTGGAATTCTCTCCATCTTCTTGCATGTCCTGCTGTATTTAATCTCTCTCTCACTTTGGGAAGCCTGCGTTCCAGTCATCTGCACTTGCACTAGAGAGAACTTTTTGCTGCCACACCCCTCCCTTGAATAGGGTCTGACTGTGAATGGTGGTGACAACTGTAAAAATATTAGGTGGGCAGATATGCGGCAAATGAACTAAATCCCCAACTAATCCCATCCAAAACATCATTTAGAGGATTATCCCAGAAAATCGCACCTTCAACATTACCCTCAGATGGACCATATATGTCGCAAACCACACATACTTTACCTATTCAACTTAAATTTAACTTTAGAATTTAGCACTCACACACAAAATTTACTCCATAAACTTCAATTTACAAGCTCTTAATGAATGCAAATCTTTCTATCCCCTCTCATTTTTAAACACCAACACAAACACATTTCCACACCACTCATTTTCACTGCTTCCTTTCAATCTTTGTTTCAGCCACAGCTAGCAAATCAAATTTGCCCTCTTTCTAAATGCATCCATCACCTCCCTCCTCAACATTTATCCCTCTGACATTCCATGTATCCATACGATTCATACATTTTCGCCGAAAGATAGAACGCCGCTTACGGCGATCACGACCTTCTCTGATGCTATGCATTAGCATTCCTGGTAAAAGATAAGTGGTAGTAGGCAGCCAACCCAACATACACCATCACTTAAGGTTTCCACGACAAGCAGGACATACGATGTCGGCAATTTTTCTCCCCACACATAGGATATAAGGGATAGGGATGTCTGTAAGATGTTGTCTAGAAGAGTGGTGTGGATATAAGTATGTGTACAGGTATATGATATGTGGATAAAAAGATGGTGTCTCAAAGATGTTGTCTGGAGGATGAGTGCAGAACAGAAAGACGAACCATTAGGCACTGGAATGTCATATATATTAATGGGTATATATATATATATATATATATATATAATATATATATATATATATATATATATATATATATATATATATATATATATATATATATATATATATATATATATATATATATCTTTCTTCTTTCTTTCTTTCTTTCTTTAGCTTTCTCTTTTTCCCAACTGGGTGTAAGGGGCTGTACAAGCATCGGAAAAAGAAAAGCAGTAGGAGAACATGACAAACGTTGAAAAGAAAGCCCAGCCTTTTAGTCCCTCTGTACCATTTATTAGTGAGAGCTCGTTTACAGACAGAAAATCCACCCTAGAGCATCATGGGACCGCAACGGACCCTATGGTAAATAGTCAATGTAAGGGTTCATCCTCTTGGCCCAGGTGGGCTACAAACCATGCCCCATACAAAACCCCGCCATTCTCTCCTATCATTATGCACCTTATTCTCGCCTCTGCCAAACTCACATTTCTCTCCTTCAGACATTCGTTCACCGACTCAATCCACTTTCTCTTCGGTCTCCCAGCCGGTCGGTTCCCAACACACTCTCCACTATACATCCGCTTAACCAACCGACTTTCATTCATCCTTTCCACATGACCAAACCATCTCAACATACTTTCATTTATTCTCTCATTTACCCTTCTTCACACCACACCACACAACTCTCTAATACGTTCATTCCTCATTTTATTAATTCTTCTCACACCTAGCATGCCCCTAAGATTGTCCATCTGAACACATTGAACTTTTTAGATCTATACTTCTTATTCCAGACCATAGTCTCACTACCATACAATAACACAGGTAACAACATACCCTCATGTAAGACTCTAGCGCACTTAAGACTTAGTCCCTTTACATTCACCAACGATTTAATTGCACCAGCCACCTTCCTGCCATTCACAACTTTCCTACTACACTCTGCATCATCCGTTCTCTTCTCATCCAACACATACCCTAAATATTTAAACTCAGACACTTGCTCCAGCTGCTCATCATCTAACATAACTTCACACTACACTGAGGACTGTCCTCACTCACAACCATAACCTTACTCTTATCTACGTTTACTTTCAAACCCCTCCTTTTACATACCCTGCCAAATCTCTCTACCAATCCTCTCAAACTCTCTTCAGGATTCTTATTGTGGTCAAATCATCCGCATATAATAGGTAGGGCACCCTCCACTCATCTCCATTCTCCATCATTCTAACACCATTTCCTGCCATCCCCACCTCGAATTCTTTCATAACCCCATCCATATACAAATTGAATAACCAAGGAGACATAACACAACCCTGTCTCACTCCGCTATTAATCCTAAACCAATCACCATTGATAATATACTTATTCTTACACACGCTTCACTATCGTCATACATATACTTTTGATTCCATTCAGAAGCCTACCACCAACACCATATATCACTAATACCTGCCATAAAGCTTCCCTATTAACTCTATCATATGCCTGTTGTAAATCCATAAAACCTAAATATAATTTATTCTTCTTCTCCCTCATTTTCTCAATCATTTGTTTTAATGTAAATTTTTATTCACACATCCTCTACCACTCCTAAACGCACCTTTGTTCTTCACCAACCAGTCCTCAGTCACCTGACGCACTCTTTCAACCAAAAACAGCATATATATCTCCCTACAACACCCAATAAATTAACTCCCAATAGTTTCTACAGTTCCCTTCCCTTATCATTATATATGGGTACTATTAATGCCTCCTCCAATCCCTTGGAACTATACCTCTCCATAAACGCTTTATTACACAACTTCCAAATCCAATCAATCACCATCTCGCCTCCGCTCTTGATCACTTCACTAGTAATTTCATCTATACCTGCAGATTTACCATTCTCTAACTTTCACTTTTTTACTCTACCCATTACCTCCTCCTACTAATAACCTCATCCCCCTAAATACCTATTCCTTCTTGCACCATCAAAACCACACACACATTCACTCAACACCTCATCATTACTGTTATTATTGTGCAGATTGAAGTGTTCTTCCACACTCCCCTCATGCATTTCTTATCAGTTACAAAAGGACCATCCCTATTCATTATTCTCTAAAGATTCCTTAAAAGACTATTATATAAATATATATATATATATATATATATATATATATATATATATATATATATATATATATATATATATATATATATATATATATATATATATATATATATATATATATATATATATATATATATTATTATTGAGTTTTAATATCCAAAATTCTTAATATTTTTTCACTCAATTAATCGGCAAAATAATCGGCAAAATTGCCGATGACGATGACGATTGGAAAAAATATGCCGATTTTTGCCGATGACGATTAACGTCCCATCACTACTTGTCAAGTATAAATATCTAGCACATCAGGTAATTCTAAAAGCTAAATGGTCACTACCACTTTGTGAACTCAGTCCTCCTATATATACTGTACTTTCCACTCCACTGCCAACTTTTCAGAAGCTACCATATAAACACAGAGGGGATATATTCTATTAGAATGTAGTCACAGATCTTATACAGTCAGGGCTGCGGAACCGGAGCCAAATATTTTGAGGGGCCGGAGTTGGAGCAAAAATCTTTGGAGGGTCTGGAGCCAGAGCCGAAATTTTAAGGGCTGAAGCCAGAGCCGCGAAAGATAAGCACTGGTCTTCGGCGCCAAAATTAAATATAAATTTTATTAATATAGGTGATATATATATATATATATATATATATATATATATATATATATATATATATATATTATATATATATAAAGTATATATATATATATATATATATATATATATATATATATATATATATATATATATATATATATATATATATATATATATATTACCTTTTAACGTGCTTTATCCCCTATGCAGGGGGTAACACGGGGGGACCACAGGAAATCGAACTTTAAGACCTTCAATCACACACTGGTCTATTGGAGCTAACCCCTAATGCAATAGATTCTAAATTCCTCAAAGTTGAAGGTAGAGACACAAGCTTTTCACATTATTGTTTTTGTGAAAAAAATAATATATATATATATATATATATATATATATATATATATATATATATATATATATATATATATATATATATATATATATATATATATATAGCAGTATATATATATATATATATATATATATATATATATATATATATATATATATATATAAAATAAAAAAATTAACATATAAAAACGAATCTGAGAGAGTTTGAGAAGATTATGGTAGATATAGGGTGTAAAGGAGGGCTTCAACATAGATAAGAGTAGCAAACAGGAAAGGTGAAGTGAGTTAAGTCTTCAGTGTGAAGTTATACAGATGGTGAGCGCTGAACAGTGTTCGAAAGCCAATATTTGGGGTATGTTATAACGATGATGCAGTAGTGTGCCAGAATGTCGTAGGTGGCTGGCGTACTTAGTCGTAGATGCCTGAGTAACGATAGGGTATGTTAGCCATTTCGTTACGCATGTGTGATTATAAGTTGGGAATAAGAAGTATAGATCTAAACTTCAATGTGACATATGTGCAGAGAAGAATTAATAAATGAGGAATGAAAACGTACAGAGTTAGTGGCGTGAATAGTGGCAAACGAGAATAAAACGCAGTATGTTGAGACGGCTCATCATGTAATGATATCGGTTGAGCTGGGCGGATGTACAGTGGCGATAGCTGGGAACCGATCACTGAGACCAAAGAATAATGGATTGAGTCAGTAAAGAAGTGTCTGAAGGAAAGGAATGTGTTATGGTAGAGGCGAGAAGAAAGGCGCATGATAGGAGAGAATGGGGTGTTGTGTAAAGTGGCCAGGTCCACTCTACCAGGGACGAACCCACACTAATAATTATAGCGAGGGTCCGTAAGGTCCCGTGAGTTTCCAGTGGATTTTCTGATTGCGATGAGTTCTTATTTCAATTAATGGCACAGAGGGCGTGGTAGTTGGCTGACTTTGGGTCATATTCGTCTACTGCTTTTCTTTTCCGATTCACCTTACTCCCAGTCTTGGGAACAAAAAGGAAGATGAAAAAAGAAAGATATATATATATCTATATATATATATCTTCTTCTTTCTTTAGCTAACTTCTTTTCCCAAGACTGGGAGTAAGGTGCGCTACAAGCACTGGAAAAGAAAAGTAGTAGGAGAATATGACAAATGTCGAAAAGAAAGCCCAGCCTTACCGCCCCCTCTATACCATTAATTATGAGAACTCGTCACAGACAGAAAATCCACCCTAGAGCTTCATGGGACCGCGACGGACCCTCACTATGGTAAATCGTCAATGTAAGGGGTCATCCCCAGGTAGGCCACAACCATGCCCCCATACAAAAACCCCGCCATTCTCTCCTATTATGCACCTTTCTTTCCGCCTCTGCCAAACTCACATTTCTCAGACATTCGTTCACTGACTCAATCCACTTTCTCTCGGTCTCCAAGCCGGTCGGTTCCCAACACACCTACCCACTATACATCCGCTTAACCAACCTGACTATCATTCATCCTTTCCACATGACCAAACCACCTCATAACATACATTCATTTATTCTCTCTTATTTTCCCCCTTTCTTCACACCACACAACTCTCTAATACGTTCATTCCTCATTTTATTAATTCTTCTCACACCTAGCACGCCCCTAAGATTGTCCATCTGAACACATTGAACTTTAGTTATCTATACTTCTTATTCCAGACCATGTCTCACTACTATACAAAACACAGGTAACAACATACCTCATGCAAGACCCTAGCGCACTCCAGACTTAGTCCTTTTACATTCACCAACGATTTAATTGCACCAGCCACCTTTCTGGCCATTCACAACTTACCTACTACACTCTGCATCATCCGTTCCTTCTCATCCAACACATACCCTAAATATTTAAACTCAGACACTTGCTCCAGCTGCTCATCATCTAACATAACTTCACACTGAGGACTGTCCTCACTCACAACCATAACCTTACTTTATCTACGTTTACCAAACCCCTCCTTTACACACCCTGCCAAATCTCTCTACCAATCTTCTCATCCATTTATGGATATAAAGTATGTCATTATATATATATATATATATATATATATATATGTTTTATATATATATATATATATATATATATATATATATATATATATATATATATATCTTCTTCTTCTTCTTCATCTTCCTTATATTTCCCAAGAATGGGAGTAAGGTGCGCGACGGGCATCGGAAAAGAAAAGCAGTAGAAGAACATGACACAAGTCGAAAAGAAAGCCCAGCCTTACCGCCCCCTCAGTACCATTAATTAGTGAGAACTCATCGCAGTCAGAAAATCCACCCTAAAGCTTCATGGGACAGCGATGGACCATCACTATGGTAGATCAATGTGGGGTTAATCCCTTTGGCCCAGGTGGGCCACAACCATATCCCCTCACAATCCCCCGCCATTCACTCCTGTTATACACCTTTCTTCTCGCCTCTATCAAACTCAAATTTCTCTCCTTCAAACATTCGTTTACTGACTCAATCCACTTTTTCTTCGGTCTCCCAGCCGGTCGGTTCCCAACACACTCGCCACTATACATCCGCTTAACCAACCGACTATCATTCATCCTTTCCATATGACCAAACCATCTCAACATACTTTCATTTATTCTCTCATTTACCCCTTTCTTCACACCACACCCTAATACGTTCATTCCTCACTTTATCAATTCTTCTCACACCCAGCACACCCTAAGATTATACTTCTTATTATAGAGCTTTAGATCTATACTCTTATTCCAGACCATAGTCTCACTACTATACAATAACACAGGTAACAACATACCCTCATGTAAAACCCTAGCACACTCAAGACTTAGTCCCTTTACATTCACCAACGATTTAATTGCACCAGCCACCTTCCTGCCATTCACAACTTTCCTACTACACTCTGCATCGTCCGTTCCCTTTTCATCCAATATATACCCAAATATTTAAACTCAGACACTTGTTCCAGCTGCTCACCATCTAATAACTTCACACTGAGGAGTGTCCTCACTCACAACCATAACCTTACTCTTATCCACGTTTACTTTCAAGCCCCTCCTTTTACACACCCTGCCAAATCTCTCTACCAATCCTCTCAAACTCTTCAGATTCACCACACAGAACCAAATCATCCGCATATAATAGGTAGGGCACCCTCCACTCATCTCCATTCTCCACATTCTAACACCATTTCCTGCCATCCCCACCTCGAATTCTTTCATAACCCCATCCATATACAAATTGAATAACCAAGGAGACATAACACAACCCTGTCTCACTCCGCTTTTAATCCTAAACCAATCACCATTGACACCATTTATTCTTACACACGCTTCACTATCGTCATACATACTTTTGATTCCATTCAGAAGCCTACCACCAACACCATATATCACTAACACCTGCCATAAACCTTCCCTATTAACTCTATCATACGCCTGTTGCAAATCCATAAAACCTAAATACAATTTATTCTTCTCCCTCATTTTCTCAATCATTTGTTTCAATGTAAAGATTTGATCCACACATCCTCTACCACTCCTAAACGCACCTTGTTCTTCACCAATCAGTCCTTCAGTCACTCGACGCACTCTTTCGACCAAAATACCAGCATATATCTTCCTACAACACTCAATAAACTTATTCCCCTATATTTCTACAGTTCCCCTTTTCTCCCTTTTACCCTATATGGCAATTATTACTGCCTCCTCCAATCCCTTGAACTATACCCTCTATAATCGCTTTATTACACAACTTCCAAACCCAATCAATCTCGCCTAGCCGTCGTTCTTGATCATTTCACCATTAATTTCATCTATACCTGCAGATTTACCATTCTTCAACTTTTTCACTCTACCCATTACCTCCTCCTTACTAATGACCTCATCCCCAAAATACCTATTCCTTCTTGCACCATCAAACCCACACACATTCACTATCACCTCTTCATTACTGCTAATGTTATGCAGATTTTTGAAATATTCCCTCCACACTCCCCTCACATCCATTTCATCAGTTACGAAAGCACCATCCCTATATAATTCAACTAAGAAAAATAGTTATTGGTAGACTATTTGATCTTCAGTTAAAGGATTTGTTCATATAAATGAACGTTCGGCAGTAAGGAATGACTAAAGTTAATTTTAAAGATCTTAAATGAAAGAGCAAAATGGCTCATATTGAAGAAATGTAATTAATTGTAAGTTCAGTCTTATGACCCAGTTTTACTGCTATTAAAAGTTGATTAGTTCTTTTAGTCAAAGGCTGAGAAGTAACAATTGTAAAATAAACATTCTCTCTAAAATCACCAAATCATCATAAAAGCTAAACTGAAATAATATAAAAACTTAAAATTCATTGTAAACACATTATCCTTTTATATATATATATATATATATATATATATATATATATATATATATATATATATATATAGTATATATATATATATATATATATATATATATATATATATATATATATATATATATATATAGGTATATATTTATTTATTTGTGGCATTTAGATACATATTCAAGATGGTGAATGAGAACCCAAACAATCATGAATCCCATGAACATCTATCCCCAACTTCCACATATTTCCAGATAGTGGTTAAAAAAGGTTGTTTAATATTAGAACCTTGTTGAAGGTAAGATATGTTTTAAAAACAGAACTTTCTCTACATTTTTACCTTAGGTCTATCAATCTATTGTGAATTTCATTACATACTATGTTTGTGCTGCTACACAAATATTTCCTGAAAATAGCCCCTTCAAATTGGTGACCACCTGAAGTGACCATGAACACCCCATCAAATGTGATTACGAACACACATCAAATCACTGAACAACCATCAAATCAGGTTTCTTCTATTGGGCGCTACTCTGTTCGGTCATCCTGTGCCGCCTGCACCATACTTCTCAAGCTTCCGCAGGTGCGGACCAACTGCACATAAAAGTACAGAGTGGTCGAAGCCTTCTTAGTGACCTTAATGTGTGCACACCTAGCTCTCACCTGACAGTTACACGCTATTATCCGACGTCCTTCCAGGTCCGGAGAGCGGTGTGTGCTCGCGGCATTGTCGCTGGGGGGAGTTCTGTGGTGTCTGGTGCAGGAGGCTGCTAGCACCATTGACGAATCCTAAGCAGCTTCCGGGAAGAAACGCCACTTTATCGTGACAACGCTCACTCTCTTTAACATCTAATAAAATCCCTCTATTGAAGGTGGTTATTCAGGACCAGAAAATAGCCCCTTCAAGACAACTGACTGGAGACCAAGCTAGATAGAGCTAAGCAAGTTGACTCAATTTGGAACATATTTGTTCACTTTTTTTTATTCACCATTCAAGAGGATTATCGTAACTGGTCTTTTTTTTTTCATTAAATTACAAATCAACCATTTAACAACTTTGGCTTTAGTCTGTTGTTTTTGATGACTACAAAGAGAAATTCACTGCACCACTTAAAGTAGAGAATCATACGATTTTTTCTTCTTTCCTCTATTGATTGTAGAGCTTCAACTGCGATTGCACTGACAATCCCGTTAGCATGCTTGTATTTATTTTAGGGAATGAACTTTCTACAAAATCAAACACTCCATCACATCTAATGTGAACTGTTATCATTTGTAGAATGCTGATCCATCTCGTGGATGTATTGTGGATTGTATTTAACTTTCTTTGTTGAAAATTTTCTTAATTTGAAGATTATAAAAGACATTCATTCACATGTCCACATTTATATAGCATGGATGCTGATCTTTAAAATTTTGTGAATACAAATGCAGAATATGTATGACATAATAACCATACTATATCTGTTCAATACCCTTTCTTCACAAAATAAATGCTTTAAAGTAATTTGTATTATTCTTAAAATTATAAAATTTTATTTATAGTAATTGCAAAATAATAAATATTGGGAAATATGCTTTTGGTATCTATTTATTAAAACTTAACACTTAAATTCAAATGTATAATTTAACTTTTAGCAAATTTTCATAATACTTTCAGCAATTCTACTTCTATTAGAGAAATAAATTTTTAAGCTAAATGATCTCAGATTTTCTACAGATTTTAAGATATTAGCAAATTTTTACAAATATGCATAACGAGAAGTTAACTTTCTGAAACTATTACTACCAACTACTATTTGCTTTACCATTAAGAAAAAGGATAATGTGTTTACAATTAATTTTAAGTTTTTATTTTATTTCAGTTTAGCTTTTATGCTGATGTGGTAATTTAAGAGATGATATTATTTTACAATTGTTACTTCTCTTCCTTTGACTAAAAAAACTAATCAACTTTTAATAGCAGTAAAACAGGGTCATAAGACTGAACTTACAATTAATTACAATTCTTTAATATGAGCAAGAACACTTTTTTGCTTGAAGGGGTTATGTTCTGGTCTTGAATAACCAACTTCAATAATAGATGAATATAAATAGATGATGAAGAGAGTGAGCGTTGTCACGATGAAGTGGCGTTTCTTCCCGGAGGCTGCTTAGGAGTGTCCAGTGGTGCTAGCAGCCTCCTGCACCATACGCCACAACTTCCCGCAGGACAATGAGCACACTCAGCTCTCAGGACCTGGAAGGACGTCGGGTAGTAGCGTGTAGCTGTCAGGTGAGAGCTAGGTGTGCACACATTAAGGTCACTGAGAAGGCTTCGATCACTCTGTACTCTTACTGGCAGTTGGTCCGCACCTGCAGTGAGAAGCACGGTACAGGCTGCACAGGATGACCGAACAGAGTAGCGCCCAGTAGAAGAAACTTGATTTGATGGTTGCTTGCTGATGTTCGTTGTGCCAATCCACATTTACAGTTCATGGTCACTTCAGGTGGTCACCAATTTGAAGGGGTTATGTTCTGGTCTTGAATAACCACCTTCAATAATAGATGAATATAAATAGATGATGAAGAGAGTGAGCGTTGTCACGATGAAGTGGCGTTTCTTCCTGGAGGCTGCTTAGGAGTCTTCAGTGGTGCTAGCAGCCATTTGCACCAGACGCCACATGCTATTTCATTTATTAAGATCTTTAAAATTAACTTTTGCATTCCTTACTGCCGAACGTTCATTTATATGAACAAATCCTTTAACTGAAGATCAAATAGTCTACCAATAACTATTTTTCTTAGTTCAATTAAAAACTCAACATTATCTTCATACCTGGAAATCTATTAGAGCAAGTTGTCTCTTACTTATATAATGCACTGGTTTTAAAAGTTTATAAATTTTTCTAAAGAAGGCTTATGTAATACAGAGTATAATAATAATTACCTTTTTAACTCCAAAATGTAAAGGAAGTAAAATCCGGCCAATTTTGCACATATGAACCAAAGAGTCTGAGTCTGACCATGAACTGGAATTTCTAAGAGGGATGATTGATTGGAGACATTTATCTGTGATCATTTTCGTATGGAAATCAGGAGATATGAATTTCGTAAAGAACTTGTTCATTTCGGATTCACTCATTTGAACAAAATGAGCTATACAATTACAAGCATACCTATTATATATATATTATATATATATATATATATAAGTATATATATATATATATATAGTTATAAAGCTAACATATATATATATATATATATATATATATATATATATATATATATATATATATATATATATATATATATATATATATATATATATATATATATATCAAACTTATAACTTATGCAGACGACATCAGCCTTATTTCCCAACACCCAGACGTAAACATAGCCACATAACATACCCAAGAATA
This sequence comes from Trachelipus rathkii, assembly GCA_015478945.1. Classification (NCBI taxonomy): domain Eukaryota; kingdom Metazoa; phylum Arthropoda; class Malacostraca; order Isopoda; family Trachelipodidae; genus Trachelipus; species Trachelipus rathkii. The sequence goes on along the minus strand of JABUQX010148276.1, from coordinate 11,337 downwards.
TCTACATTTATTAGAAAATTGGTTAACCTCCAACAGAATGACCGCATCCCCCCTTAAATCCTCCATCACCCTTTTAACCACTGACCGTCATCAATCCTCCCTCCATCCCATAATCACCCTGAACAACAACCTCCTTCCATTAAACAAAACCCCAAAAATATTAGGACTTACCTACAACACTCATATGACGTTCTCCCCCCCCATAGACCAAATCACTTCCGCAACTACGAAAACTAAACACCCTCCGAACCCTTTCCCAACACAACTTCAGCGATAGGAAACACACACTCACCACTACCTATAAACAACTTCTTAGAACAAATCTAAACTATGCCTCACCAGCATGGTTCCCAGCACTCTCAAAATCAAACACAAATAAATTACAAATCTCTCAAAATACAGCCCTCAGAATTTATAGGTTGCACTAAAACCACCCCTATCCAACATTTACACGACGAAACCTCCATCCTCCCCATCTCCACACACCTAGAGATGGTGGGGACTCAATTCTACCAGAAAACTCAAACCAACCCACCCTTGTAACCAAATTCTCTCCTCCCCGACAAAGACTAAAATCCCTCCCTTCTTCACCAGCTCAATTCTATTACAACACTTAAAATATAATTCCCCCGCCCCCTGTGGTCGTGGATTACATATCCATACCCATCTAACCAACACATACCTTCAAAACCGCCCAAAACAATTTATTAAACACCCTCTCCCCAAAACTTTCCCTAGAGAAGAAAACGCTGTCCAGAAGAGGCCAAATAGACCTCGCCAGGAGATCAGGTCACCACCCAAAACTCATGCAATATAAATATAGATCAACCAGATGTAATGTCACCTCTCCACTTGCACCAGATGTCATAATTCTCAAGATACAATAGAGCACCTCTTTCTGGGGTGCTCCGCTCTCGACGCCCCCGCGCCGACTTCTCTAACTCTCCTAGACCTGTGGAACCGCCCAGTGGCGGCAGCCGGCTTCCTGAAAGCAGTGTGGCCCTCCAATTAAGGTGGGCCAGGGGCAGAAGTATATATATATATATACTGTATATATATATATATATATATATATATATATATATATATATATATATATATATATATATATATATATATATATATATATATATATATATATATATATATATATATATATATATATATATATATATATATATATATATATATATATGAGAAAAGAGAAACATCAGAAGAAGAGTGGAGAAGAATAAGAAAAATCTTATGTTTTTGAAAAGTAGAATTGAAAATTCTGAGAAGGCAACAACATTTGCTTTGAGAATTATGTTTTCAGAAGAGAATGCATTTAAGTTTGA
>JABUQX010148276.1:0-7500 GCA_015478945.1 Trachelipus rathkii | reverse complement strand
CTCAAGAAAAATATTAACGTATTCGGACTCAGGGAAAAAAATACCATAGAAAATGTTAAAATATCGCTGGAAAAAGTTTTTCTTTTCTTTTAATATAAGGAAAAATTAAAAATAAACAACTTAAATTGGCTTAAAATAAAAAAATGTACGTCTTTTATAATAAAAATTCAATTAAGTTTTTTCAAATTTTTGTGTGAAAAGTTTATACAAAATTGTTTTGGGAGTCGAAAGGAGTCGTTTTTTTTACATCAACTCCCGACTTTTTGGGAAATCGACTCCAACTCCTTACCCCTGAAAACGCTCGACTCCCGACTCTGACTCCCCATCCCTGATATATTGTAACTAAGAGTACTGTACTAAGTTATAAGTGAAACTGTGATATAAGTACTTGGGATATGCAGTACAGTGAAAGTCATGAGTCATTAACGTAAATTTGTATATTAAATATTGGGGTGGCTCATGGTTAGGAACCGACCGGGGCCCCGGCCCCGGCCCCGGCCCCGGCCCCGGCCACCCGGCCATTTTTAGCGACCCCGGCCCCGGCCAAAAATCAGGAAAAACCGGGGTTTTCTACCGGGGTTAACTGTAAATTTACACTAAATAATAGAGTGTTAAATCAAACAAAATAAAAATATATTTAATTAAATCCAATACTCCTTTGTTATAAATTGATGCAAAATGCATAAACATACCTAAATATAGTCATTTTTTTGGGATTTACTATGATTTCAAATTAAAATTTAGGCCAAATTATAATTTTTCTGAGTTTTTAACATAAAATATTCGCGAAATTTGATATACCAAACGAATTGAAAAGGAAATAAATATAATTGTTAATATTAATGTATTTATTTATTTAAAAGTAAATATTCAAGAAAATCAAATATTTTCTGAAATCTCTTTCAAAATTATTTATTTAATATATATATATATATATATATATATATATATATATGTTATATATATATATATATAGCATATATATATAGTTATATATATATATATATATATATATATATATATATATATATATATATATATATATATATATATATATATATATATATATATATTTTTATATATATATATATATATATATATATATATATATATATATATAGCAGCAAATATATATATATATATATGGTTATTGCTACAGGCGTACAGTGTTATTGTTACTGTTGGCTGGCTGCTGGCTACTAAGGCTGGCTGCTGGTTACCCTAGAGAAGTTCTCGATTTAGCAATATGTTTTACTGTTACCATTTTGTTAAATGCAAATAATACCAAAAACATTGTTAAGACACTTTTTTTAATGAAATAAATTTTACAAAGAAAAGATTTTTTAATGAGATCTTCTCTCTTTCATAGTGACTGATTTCTTTCATCAGTTCGCGTGTTTTCGTTGGTCTGATTATGGTGTTGTTGAAAGATATTTGATGTTTTCAGATACCATTTGTATAAAATCTTTTAATTCCTCATCGATGCTTATTAAATGTTATTATAAATGCAAAATAATCATGTTTATGAGAATGATTGATATTTCGATCATCTTCTCAGATTGTTGATATTGATATACTGTGTTACGCTTCATGACTTAAAGCTGGGATCGCGCCAGCCCTGTAGGTCAGCCCAGCGTTGATTTTCTTTCTTGCAGCCCATGGTTCTTCACCTACATTATTGTAAGTACAGATGTGATATACGCTTGAGGATTCTTCCTTCGCTTTGGGTTTTGAGAATGTTTTTTAAGGTGATGTGTTATTTGATGGAATGAGGTAATATTTTTTGTAATATTTGCTTTAACGAATATAATGGTAATTGAGGAATTGGTAAAAAGGAGGTGTTGCTATTTTTCGGGGGAAAGGTGCTATAGTACCCTTTGCTTTGTTAAATGCTTTTGTGATGAAAACCTAGATAGTAAAAGTGATTTGAAAGTATTAGATGTATTTAGTTTCTTAAAGAAGAAGAGGGGAGAGCACATATGAAAGGTGAATGGAGAAATAGAGAGATGACAGAACATAATTAGATGTTTGGGGAATGATAGATAGCCAATGTATATAGTTTGGTGTGAATGTTGGTTTCTATATATAGTAAATTGTAAGTGATTGTTATTCCATGTGATTTGTAACGAGGAAGGGGATAGAGTTGTTGGAAGGCATTTCTATCGTATACCGAACTGAAGGATAGAGCTAATATAGTTTAGGACATCATTAGGGTTGGTGTTGTGAGGGAGGGAGACAAAATAATCTACATATCTAATCCATAAACTATTATTTAATAAGGGTAAAATATGATAAAATTCTATCTAATCATTCCCAAAACACAAAATTAGCTGTTCTGTCATCTCTATTCCTGCCTTCGTATATGCCTCCCCCTTTTTTAGTACAAGAAACCAAATACATCCACAATACTTTCAAATCACTTACTATCCTGAGTTTTTCATCACAAAACATTTAACAAAGCAAAAAGAGGTACTATAGCATCTTTCCCCCGAAAAATAGCAACATCTCCTTTTTTACCTCAATTACCATTATATTCGTTAAAACAAATATTACTAAAAAATATAACATTCATTCCATCAAATAACATCACCTTAAAAACATTCTCAAACCCCAAAACGAAAGAAAATCTCCCCAAAGTTGTATATATCAGATCCCCTGCAATACTTGCAGTAAAACATATATAGGTAAAACCATAGATTTGCAAAGAAAAAATCAATATACAGATGACCTGCACAAGGACAGCATAAATTCAGCCTTAACATCATAGGCGTAATACAGGCCACTCTATCATTATCAACAATATAAAGATGATCAGAGACATCAATCACACGAACCATCGTAATAATCATGGAATCCTTTTGCATTTATATTAGTAACAACTACAATAAGCATGAAGTTAAGATAGATTTTATACCAAATGAATATCTGAAAACATCAAAATATTTCAACAACACCATGAAGAAAATATCAGACCAACTGAAACACACTTGAACTGATGAAGATCAAGAAAGAAATCCAGTCCCTTAGCCTGAAGAGGTCTCGTGTGTCGGGACGAAAATTAGCTTTCTTTTTAAAATTTATTTCATTAAAAAAAGTGCCTTTAACAATGTTTTTAATTTGTGTGTATTTAGTAATAAAATGAAGTGACACTAAAACATAATACTAAAAAAGAATCCAATAAATATATCACTACGACAAAGTAGTTCTTAAATATATATATATATATGCTATATATATATTGTTGTTATATATATATATATATATATATATATATATATATATATATATATATATATATATATATATATATATATATATATATATATATATATGTATATATATATATATATTTATAGTATATAAATATATCTATATATAAATATATATATGTATATATATATATATATATATATTATATGTTATATATATATATATATTTAATACAACTTATTCTTCTAGAAAATCAATTATTTTCTAAAAATTTCTTTAGAAAATATTTATTTAATTGAATTAATTAAATGTATTCCTTTTTTATAATTTAAATTATTAACTAATTGAACTTATATTTAATATTCATCCAAAGTTTTAAGACTTTCAGTGTTTTTGACTTACATTTCTAATTTTAGCTAACCCCGGCCCCGGCCCCGGCTAAATTAGAGCAGCCCCGGCCCCGGCAAAATTCCAGCCCCGGTCGGTCCCTACTCATGGTGCACTTGGAAGAGCGAGTAGGAGTATTTTGTATTCTGGAGAGTAAGGACTTATTGATATTATTTTTCTGTAAATATATGTTGTAACATTTTGGAAGTAAATTATTGAATTACAATAAGTACAAATTGGTACTTATCACAGAAGAAGAAAAGACTTATTTGAGTTACTTTATTAAGTCAAGAGAAACATTTATTTTGAAAACTTCATCATATTAGTAAGGATATCACCAAGAACTTAAAAGTGAGTATTTGTTGGTTGGTTGTTTGTATAACTATAACACTTACAGAAATTATTTCTAGATATGATAACAAAATATAGGCACTTGGCAATCATTTAATGTAAAGAAATTAAAAAAAATAAAAATAATAACTATTTTTAAAAAATTCCCAAAAAAATAGGTTTCAAAAATTTTTTTGGGGCAATTTAAGGAAACCTAAAAAAATATATAAATTTTACCCATTTTTGGTTGACACTAGCTGAAGTGACCTTCCCTAACGTGTTAGTAGTAAGAATGATAAATTAGCCGCATTGCCAGATTTAGCTGATTTTTGGTTAAATCTGGCAACCTTATCAACTTTTTAGCTACTTTTGTTTTTGTTGTGTATGTTTATATGGGTTTCCAATGCCTCCAAGTCGATTCCCGTGGTTACTGAGTCGATTGGGCACCCCAGTCAAGAGTGCATGGCAGAGAAGACAAAGGAAGATGGAATTGAATGGAATTCTGAAATTGCCCCGGGATCATAAATGTTAAATAACTTTTTAATGAAATGTGCTATCAATATGTATTTTATATGTATACATAGCTTAAAACCTGTACTTTCAAAGACTGAGTGAACAAATTTTACAATTGTTTTTATTTTTCGTACACAGACCTTATAAATCAAAATTAAAAATTTAAAAAACAATTTTTTTTTGAAGAAAAATCAAAAAAATTTCTATATTTTTAAAAAAAAATTTTTTTTTTTGCAGTTCACTGCACCTATTAGTCTGCTACAACTTTTATTAAAATTTTTTTTTTTTTTTAAACTAAATTTTTTTGTAAAACAATAAAAATTAAAAATTCTGAAATTGCCCTTGTTGATGATATATAGTATATATATATATATATTATATATATATATATTATATATAGTATATAAATATATATATAGAAAATATAAATATATATTATATATATATATATATATATATATATATATATATATATATATATATATATATATATATATATATATATATATATATATATATATTAGGGATGGGCCGGATAGTGAATTAGCCGGATAGCCGGATATCCGGCTGGAAGTTAAAACCGGATACCGGATATCCGGCAGTCTGTTATATATATATATATATATATATATATATATATATATATATATATATATATATTTATTAAATATATATATGTAGATATATATATATATATATATATAGTATATATATATATAAATATCTATAGTATATATATTTGTATATACAATTGTATACATATATATATATATATATATATATATAGTATAGTATATATATATATAGATATATATATACAGGGTGTCTCACGAGTTATGTTACAGCGGTGTATCACCGTACGGGATGTTTAAGTATGAAAATGTGTAGGAATATAAGTTCGATTATTTAATTCATTAAGGAGATGAGATATGTTACGTTGGTGTCTGCGCACGCTAATACGAAAACCTCGCACAAACATGCGAATGTCGAATGAGAGACATTTATGGCTTCTGTGAAATGCACATAAAAATGAGGTGGGCTCTTCCTCACGATACTGTTGTTCGTTTCCACGCAATGTACCCATAATGCGTCAATTTACCAATAATAGTTTTAAACGTGAAAATGAAAAGGTTGAAGAAAACAATGGTATTCAAGACAGCTCATTATATCGCTACATGTAATGTAATAACGTTATTAATAGTATCATAACAAATTTACACCTATGGATCTTATCCACAGTATGCAAGAAGGGAGAAGAACGTCAGGTTGTTTCAACCATGTACATACAGTATTTACAAATGTTGTTCGAAGACGTTTCCATCCATAGAAGATGCCTCTAGTTTTCTGTTGTGCTCATTGCATGCCAATGACAAAGTGGATCCCGGGTTGATTCCCTCTACATGCGCCATATTATCTGACGGCGAAGATCATCGGGCAAGGTTACTGGGTCATTAAACCGAGCGTACACGGTATGTTTGAGATACCCCACAGAAAGTAGTCAAGGGTGTTGGGCCAGGAACGGCGTAGCACGAAATGGACCAGATCTTCCTTGGATCCATCTCCGGAAAGGTTCTGGCTCAGGTAGGTCATCACTATAGCTGCATTATGTGCCGGGCACCCATCATGTTAGGTAATATATTCTTCGTTGTGATCTTAAAGGTATATCAGAGGTCAACAAGGACAGTCTACAGGAAATGGAGGTAACTCTGTCCTGTCAAATTAAGAAGTAAGGAACGATAATCCTACTATTGAGTATACCACACCAAACGCTGACTGAGTATGAGACCTGGTGTTAGTATGGGGGTTTTCCACCCAATGTCTGTGTTCCACCTGTTATACATACCGTTATTGGTAAAGCGAGATTCATCGGTCCATAAGATATTTTCCAATGTCCGGTACATCCATTAGAAGGCAATCAATGACAGCCAGGAATCCCAGCCGCCCTTTTTGGTCTCCACGATGCAACCATGCACAATGTATGTCCTATATGGATACTGCATGCAACACGAATCCGTCGTATGGTTTCCTTTCGATATTCCCAAGACCAAACTAGCCTGCCGTAATGAGGACGTTGGATTTTCATGGGTGTATAGCAGAACGTCCAGTTCGACGTCGAATGTACGGGACACGACCCCCTCCCGTATGTGATGAGAGGGTTGAACTATCGACCCTGTACCTTGAAACCGTCTGTAAACTCTATGGAATGCCATGTGGCTCGGCGGTCGTCGATGTGGATAACGTTGTCCATATTCCGCAGCAGCTCTGCGAGCATTCCTGTTTTGCGTAATGTACACCTCCAACATGTCACGCTTTTCGTCCTGAATATACTGTCACGGTATGTTCCAAATACAGGCTCTGACTAAACATCAAAACCACCTCAGTGCTATACGTTTCACTACGCCTTTGTTACGTATAATTTGTAGGTTATGACATAACCTCCATATGATAGCTGTTATTTGGTTGTACACACATTCAGGGCCGTATTTGTTAGGCTACATATCAATGTAATCTAAAAGGGTATGCATTAGGTATTTCATTTAATTTGATTCCTTTGTTAGCTGTATCGATATTTTTAAATACTATTGGGATATATCTATTGTATTTAACATAATTATTTCATATTGACACGTTTCGGCTTTTGTAAGCATATGATGTCTACGGAGGACGTCTAGTTGTTTATAGGTACATTGCGTGGAAACGAACAACCGTATCAAATAATGTCAAGAGGAAGAGCCCACCTCATTTTTTTATGCATTTCACAGAAGCCATATAAAAAATATATCATCCCATTCGGACATTCGCATGTTTGTGCGCGGTTTTCGTATTGCGCGTGCGCAGACACCAACGTAACAAATCCCATCCTCCTTAATGAATTAAATAATCGAACTTATATTCTTACAAATTTTCATACTTAAACATCCCGAACGGTGATACACCGCTGTAACATAACTCGTGAGACACCATATATATATATATATATATATATATATATATATATATATTGAAGTGATATTACATTATCCTACATTATCCTATTCTTCCCATCCTTTCAGATCTAGG
>JABUQX010148275.1:0-2500 GCA_015478945.1 Trachelipus rathkii | reverse complement strand
TGATCTTCAAGACGATTATGGGATAGGAGTAGGGAGATGCACGAACTGCTCAAGGTCATTCAAGATAGGGAAATGGTAGGCAAGTTCACTGGTTGTATCGTGAGAACTAAAGGAAAGCGACTTTCGGTGATGAACATTTGAATCACCAAAAATGATGATTTCTGAGAAAGTAGGAGAATAGAGACTGTGTTCTATTTTGGATAAATTTACTCGTAGATTGACATGAGAGCTTAAGACATAGAGTAGAAAATTGAGAAGACTCCAAATTGGAAGCACGAGAACAGAAGAAAAGTTGCATCGTTGATTACACATGCATAGCATCCATCTATGGCTAAAAATTGATGATAGAGACAGTAGGAGGGTACTGAGTAGGGTTTGCTACGTCAGAATCCGGGCAGCCTGCACTTTTGCTATTGTAAGAGACTGATCTAGTGAAGAGATGATGTTCGAAAAAGTGGAAATTAGAGAAAATGGCGAATAGGTTGCAGAAATTAAGGGAAAAAAAGACCTCGCTACACAACCCAACCGGAGTCCGTCAATTCCCAGGTGGTGAAGTGGGAGGAGTGGATGAGGGACTATCTTTAGAAGCCGCCAACCTTGGCTTCTCCGAAACCGGTTGTGTCAATGCCATTTCAATTATTTTTTTTTGAAGGTAGTGTTATGTAATAATATCTCATGATCTGTGAATAGAGGAGAGTGTACTCTCGCGTAGCAAGTGTGTGTAAAATACCCAAACACACCATAAATTCCCAATGGGGGGGGGTAACCTTATATCTTAGGGTGCGCTTCTATCCTCCTCCTGTAATAATATATATATATATATATATATATATATATAGCATATATATAGTATATATATATATATATATATATATATATATATATATATATATATATATATATATATATATATTGGTGTGTGTTTGTGATGTATGTGTATTTGTTTGTGGCCCGAGCAAGTCAATATGTTCGTGGGTTTAATTGTTTCCTAAAGCTGCAACTTTTTTCTTTTTCTGTTTTGAACAAGATAATATTGCTTAATAGAGTTTAAAGATGAAAAATATTTAATCGATTTCCACCTTTCTTCATAGTATTTACATTCACAAATTGAAATATTGTCTCTATCAATCATTGTATTCGAATATATATATATAAAGAGAAGAGTATATATATATTATATATATATATATATATATATATATAGAAGGTTATATATATATATATAATTATATATATATATATATATATATATATATATATATATATAATATATATATTTATATATTTATATATATTTGTATATATATATATATATATATATATATAGTTATATATATATACATATATATATATAAAGTATATATAGTATATATATATATATATATATATATATATATATATATATATATATATATATATATATATATATACATATATATATTTATATGTATATATATATATATATATATATATATATATATATATATATATATATATATGGTATATATATATATATATATATATATATATATATATATATATATATATATATATATATATATATATATATATATATATATATATATATACATAGGTCTCCTCTCTCTGCTTGCTGGGGGAAGACTAGACACCTGTGCATTATATTCCTACAAGAGTTTTGCAACATCGTAACAACTAAAATTAAAGTTTGATATATCCCGACATGTTTGGAAAGCGTGAAAGTGAATGGAAATGGGAATATATTAGCGAGAGTACTCCAAATTTTGAACTTATGAAACATTTAGAAAAAGTATGGTAATTAAGTTTTGACCAAGGAGAGGACTGAGAGAGTACAGAGACTCTATGGAGAGGTGTCTCTGCGAGGACCCCAAAGAGGGAGTATAGTTATGAGAGCCTGTAGAGAGCAGTGATTGTTGTAATAGCTGGCTGCAATAGGAGTTAGATGCTAATGGCTCGACAGGGAGACTTAGTTAGAAAGAGAGAATGAAAGAGGTGATTAGGACGAACCTCCCTAAACTCCACTTCGTTGTATGGTAAGATAAGGTGGGGGAGCAGATGTGAACGACTACAATATAAAGTACAAGCAGATGAGGTGTAATGAAATTACGTATGCTCCTCAGAACGCCCAACATATTAGAAGTTTTTTGTAAGAAAGAAACATCAAGTAAACCATAATATGAATATTAGGTCAAAACAAAGGCTACAGTCAGTGGCAATGAAGAAGATGCTAGAGTTATATAGAAGAATGTATCGAGTTGAAAGATGATGGAACTTCGTTTTGAGGCATTAAAAACAACGATATTTCCTATCCAAATATATATACTTGAAAGGCTAGAAGGAAGTTATCCCCCAACGTCACCCTCCTATTATTATCAATTATGCATGAACACGTTTTTTCGAAATAAATGATGTATTAAAGGCTGAAGTGGCACGAAAACGCGAAAGCGTTTCACGATAAGCTGAAACGATAAACACCAAATTGATCCGAACAAGTACAACA
>JABUQX010148274.1:5000-7500 GCA_015478945.1 Trachelipus rathkii | reverse complement strand
ATTTCAGGAGGAACAGTAAATGATAATTTGAAGATGCTTATCAAATCCTATTTTCAAGAGAAGAACAATTATGATAATTATTTTTTATTTAAAATTAATAACTTTTTTTTGTTTTTCTTGCATATTTTATATGCATTTTTTAAACATGCCAGCCGTCCTTCAGTTTTGTTTTTAAAAGGTTTATTTTTATTATGCTTTTTTCAGAAGTATTTTTCATTTCAAATGTTAAATTATGTTTAACAGAAGATTTTGTGTTTGTTAATGAAATGTTTTTTGTGCAAATTTTTTATATATACTACTCGTCAAAATGACGAAAAATACTGCTCAAATGACGTTCAGAGGGTACAGGAAGGACCAGTTGGCTATGTAACTTTACTAGGTTACTAGGTTTTACAACTTGTCACCGCCGCTCACGGGCAGAGCCGTATGCAAGGAGGGGGTGTAATATATATATATATATATATATATATATATATATATATATATATATATATATATATATATATATATATATATATATATATATATATATATATATATATATATATATATTTTATATATATTATAGACAAATTTTGTTTTTTAAAAATTTAAGAAATTGTAAATTTTGATTTTGTAACAATGGTAATGTTTGTTTCATATTCTTTAAAATGATAAAATTAAAATGTTATATTACTTACCCTAAAGTTTGTTTGTTTCCGATGGATTTTCAATTAAGTTATTGCATTGAGAATCGAGAAGCTTACATTTTTCAAAGAATATTAGTTTATTTTATTTTATTTAGTTTATTTTATTTTAATCAATGTTTTTTTATTCATTTTAATGTTTTTTTTTATTTAATGTTTTTTTTTTTATTTAATGGTTCATTTTATTAATCCGATACATATACTATCCCACTATTTGTAAAATGTCCACTTTTTGAAGGCAAAATGCATGTTTTTTTTGGATGCCTTATAGATAACTAAAACATGTAAAGGATAGATTAATTGGTTGTCTGATAGGTATAGTTTTGAAACATTGTCGGGATACCAGATTGATATTATAGACATCCAAGGGATATATATATTTCCATTTTATTTATCCGATTGATATCCATTATTTGTAAAATGTCAGCTTTTTGGATGCAAAATGTGTTTTTGAATGCCTAATAGATAATTAACCATTCATCTAAAGGATAGATAAATCGGATGTCTGATAGGTACGGTTTCGAAGCAGCGTCAGAATACCGGATTTTAAATATAGACGTCAAATTGATATCCATTTTATTCCTTGCAATTGTCCTATTCATTGCAAAATGTCCAACTTCTTTAATGCCTAATGAATACCCAGGAAATTCATCTATCCTTTAAAGCAGGGGTGGGGAACCTCATGCCCGCGGGCAAAATTATGCCCGTGGCTTAATATTTTTATGCCCGCGACTTGTTTGACATATAATTATTATTTTTTTATTTCGGACTTATTATTTTATTTTTTATATTTTTGACTTATATTTTTTTTCGGAACAGAAAAACATTATAAATATATATATATATATATATATATATATATATATATATATATATATATATATATATATATATATATATATATATATATATATATATATATATATATATATATATATATATATATATATATATATATATATACATATATATGTTTGAGTATGTATATATATATATATATATATATATATATATATATATATATATATATATATATATATATATATATATATATATATATATATATATATATATATATATATATATATATATATATATATATATATATATTGCGTCCGTCACATGAAAAATCTTTCTAAAAATTGCACGCCATTTTAAAAAGGTTCCCCACCCCTGCTTTAAAGCTTAAATGAATGTTTTGGACTTTTGGGTAACCCTTAAGCATCCAAAAAGAGGAAATTTTACAAATAATTAGACAATTGGAAGGAATAAAATGTATATCTCTTGGACATCAAAAATATTTAAATCCGGTATCCCGACGATGCTTCAAAACGATACCCATCGGATAACCAATTTATCTATCCATTGGATGTATGTTTTGGTTGTCCAATATGCATCCAAAAAGGATACTTTATGCATCCAAAAAGCGGACATTTGACAAACAATAGGTATATAAATTGGACAAATAAATGGATATCCCTTGGATGTGCATAATATTTTACCCCCGGTATCCCAACGATGTTTCAAAACGATACCTATCGGGCAACCTATTTATCTATCCATTGGATGTATGTTTTAGTTGTCCATTAGGCATCCAAAAAACATAATTTATGCATCCAAAAAGTGGACATTTGACAAACAAAAGGTATATAAATTGGACAAATGGATGGATATCCCTTGGATGTCCATAATATTTTACCTCCTGTATCCCGACGATGCTTCAAAACGATACCTATCGGACAACCAATTTATCTATCCATTGGATGTATGTTTTGGTTGTCCATTAGGCATCCAAAAAACATACTTTATGCATC
>JABUQX010148274.1:0-2500 GCA_015478945.1 Trachelipus rathkii | reverse complement strand
ATATATTATTATTATTATTATTATATTATATATATATATATTAATATATATACATATATATATTATTATTATTATATTACATATTATTTATGATATTATGTTCATCTTTTCTTATATTATTATATATATATTATTATTATTATTATTATTATTATTATTATTTATTATTATTATTTACATATTATTATATTATTATTATTATTATATTATTATATATTACATATATATAAATATTATTATTATTATTATTATATATATATATATATATATATATATATATATATATATTTATTATATGGAAGATATTATATTATTATTACATATTATATTATTATTATTATTATTATTATATAATATATTATATATATTATTATATTATTATTATATTATTATTATCTATATTATTATTATATATAAATATATATAGTATATATATATATATATATATATATATATATATATATATATATATATATATATATATATATATATATATATATATATATATATATTCAACGCTCACCACCCTACATGGTATAACGCCCAAGGAGCAAACCAAAGAATAACCCACATCATTGCCAACCATGAAAACCTCAACATCTTAAACAACTCAAACAGCCACACCAGAAACCCACCTCAAACCAACCAAGCGTGCACATCACCACACATAACACTATGTTAACCAAATTTATACACAAAACTCCACTGGTCAAAAAAACTGGCCTAAGCTCCGACGTGAAATACTCATGAAATACCAAACTGTCAACAAACCAAACTACCCACTCAGAAAAACATACACAAACTACAAAAAATGCAGACTGAACACTATTACCCAACCATATTGAAAACAACATACATCCCCTAAATATCACTTACGCATCAACATTCAACAAAGCCATACAAAATTTCACTTCTCTAATTCAAAAAGCAGCTAACAAAGCCATCCCCGGAGGTCACATAAAAAAATACAAACCAACCCTAACACCTGAAATAGAATAGCTAATCAAACAACGCAACTCGCTCAGAACAAAAAAACCCACATCAATTCAAACGACAACACAGATTAACTCCCTAAACACCCATATTACAAACCCAACAAACAGAGATTCTTCAAACAACTTCCAAACCTTCCTCACCAAGAACATCCAACATACGAACAACACCAAAATGTGGAAAACAACAGCAGAATGTGGAAAACAATAAATACACTGAAAAACACAACCAACCAACAAACACACACTCACGAATCCATCAAAAACCCAAACACACAAAACCCACAAACCAACAAACAACACGCAAACACTCTCGCAACTCACTTCGCAAAGCAGAGTCAAAAGCCCACACACCCTCAAAACAGGAAAATCATCAGAGCTCTCAAGAAAATAAAACTCAACCACGACCAAACAATAAAAATAACCACAACTGACCTAGAAAACATAGCAAAGACACTCAAAAACTCTCTTTCAACTGGCCCAGACAATATCTTAAACAGACGTCTCAAACACCTAGGGAACACAGCATTAACACAATTAGCACAAAAAATAACAGCTCCATTAGCCTAAACTTCATTTCCACTATCTGGAAAAAAGCTATAATTATACCCAAATTGAAACCAGGAAAAGACCCCTCTGACCCTTCATCATATCGCCCCATCTCTCTACTATCAACACTATGTAAATTACTAGAAAAAACCATACTACGCAAAATAACTCCACACATCATCAAACACAAATTCAAATACTGCTTTAAACAAAACCACTCAACTACAACTGCACTCACTAACATTATACAACCCACAACCAACGACCTAAACTCAAAACCAACTCATAAAACAATAATCATAGCAATCGACATCAACAAAGCATTCGACACAGTACCCAAACACAGCCTGATTAACAAAATAACAAAATCTAACAACCCCACTAACCTAAAGAAATGGATTTCCAACTTTCTATCAGGACGAACAGCACAAATACAAACAAACAATATAAAATCCAGAGCAGTAAGCATCAACAACGGAGTACTCCAAGGCGCAATACTATCCCCCCACACTATTCAACCTTTTTACGGTCGCTCTACCTCAACCACAAACAGATCACACAGTCATAACAACCTATGCAGACGACATCACCATACCCATTACACACCAGAACCTAAACACAGCTACATACCTAACACAACAACAATACATCAACTTACTCCAAACATGGCTAACAGAAAACAGAATGTCCGCCTCACCAAAAAAAATCCTCAATCGCATTAATTACCACTGACCGACAACTTGGCACCACATACACCCGCTAGGTTACCTAAACAATATTGCTATACCCTTTACCAAAACTCCTGAAATCCGCGGAGTAACGCATCTCACCTTCACAAAACACATAGGCAACATAATTTCATCAGCTAACAAGAAACTGAACATATTAAGAACCATTGCTGGCACAGACTTCACAAACAATAAACCAACATCCACCATTATATACAAACAATACATTCG
>JABUQX010148272.1:5000-13223 GCA_015478945.1 Trachelipus rathkii | reverse complement strand
TATATATATATATATATATATATATGGAAGATATATATATATATGGTATTATTTTATTTTTTTAATTTTTATGTTTTCCTTTTTCTTTTTAATTAATTTACAAAATATTATTTGAAATTAATAAAATTACAGAACGAATGTTTATGAAAAATTCTGTCTCTACATTATAAGTACTTATTTTTATGGTTTGAAAAGTCAATCGCAAGTGATTAATAATGGGACACTTATTTATATGGGACCGTTTTCATTAGATTAATTCATAAACTCCATGCTGAAACGTATAAAATTGGCTCTGGTGCATAGGTTGTATAAGGCAAGTTTTGAATTCCCATTTATTTGCTTAGTTTTAGGAATAAGGTATAATATACAGTGCCAAATAGTTCTTGAATAATATAATAGAAGTTGACGATTTATCAACACTTTCGCCATTATTGTCTTCCAATGCTTTATTTGCAATTTTAAAAACAACTTTTCTTATCTTTTTTTCAGCTATAAGATCTAAGAGATAGTGAATAGGCCCAGCTAGAAAAAAATCCTTATCTGGTTGTTCTCCAATGGACAAATCACAGGAACGATACTGAGACAGAGCACAGGGGACCTAATGAAAGGCTGACTGTCATTGGACCATATCCCCCAGTAGATAAAAAGTTTTCTCCCCTGAGAGCCAATGTTTTAATAAAAGTCATGGAGGGTAGGATAGACTTATAGTCTGTCATCACCTGTGGTAAGATATAATAATAATAATAATAATAATAAAAAGGTATTAATAATATATATTACATTAATATTAATAAATAATAATAATAATAATAATAATAATAATAATAATAATAATAATAATAATAATAATTGGGGAAATAGTTAATGGTATAACTGGAGGGAAAAGATAACGTAGTAGTAGCCTTCTACCTAATCTTGATACGCCCCCTGTTTCATGTTAGATTTAAAGTTTAGTGTTTCCAAGTTTTGCAAAAGGTTTTCTAGAAAAGATTTTTATTCAGAAATACTGAAAAGGATATTCCGAAATCATCTTCTGCCTTCCGTTCCCCATCCGATTTCTTCTTCTTTCACCAGAAGGCTCCGTAGGGAGACCCCTTGATTTAATTCGAAAGTAACCTGGTCCCACTTTGCATCAGCGTTACCAAATATCTTTGTTCATCTTCTGTTTTTCGAATTTTGCTTAAAACACCTTTTCTTTACACTACATTTTAAGGGTGCTCAGTCCCTTTGTTTAACGTCCCTTGTTCTTCTTGTAATACCACTGTTCACGCGTGGAGTTCAGGGAAACGTTTGGTAGTCGTCCGAATGGAATTGACACCGTGTTTCGGAATCTGTCTGGCAGGTTCTTCTTTACACGAAACGGAAAACGGACAAACTTGGGAAACTATGCTGAAATAAAATTCTTATTATTATTATTATTATTAATATTATTATTAGCATGATATTAGATATTATTATATTATTATTATTATTATTATTATTATTATTATTATTATTATACATATGTTATTATTATTATTATATTATTATTGTTAATATTTTTATTGCTAGGGTTACTGATTGGAGGATTTTAGAGATATTTCACCGTTTGGTGCTAATAAATTTCCATTTTGATAGTGATGAATCACTGCTGTACTGCCTGATATTTTCAATATCTTCCTTGTGTACAAAATGGTATAGAATCAATTTGATCAAGAGAGCTGGCCAGAAACGTAGACACGAAAAGTTTTGGACAATATATAACTTCTTAGATTCAAACTTAAAATACGCAGGAGATTATCATAATGAATGTACTGTCATTATAAAAGAGTTTTCAATGGTTCCAAGGTAAATGAAACTTTAAAAATACAAACAGGAGTAGATTTACCTTTCTGCAAAATAGTCTTTTTTTTTAGCCATAGAGAAGGAAGATGTTTAAATAAATATATTTGCTAGAATAAAATTATTAACGAAAGCCCAAGTAAAAAAAAATGACTAAACAGGTTCCTCTGAACGCTGAAACTCGAAAATACTTGGAAAAATCAGGAGGGCAAGCCGAAGGATCTGTAAGTATTTCGAGGGAAAGGGTGAATCAAACCAATATTTGTAGTAGCTGGATCTGGAGTAGTTCATGTTATAATTGTCCTGGCTTAGATACTTAAACAAAATGTAGTAGATGAAAAACTGAAATAGCTTTGCAATTAATTTCTAACAAAGACAAAAAAATGCAACTAGTCATATAATAATGGTAAAGGATAATAGAAGTAACCCTAAAATTCTTTGAAGATGGAGTTAATGTTTTTAGAAATACAAAAAAAAAAAATTTGATGTTTAAGTCCTTTAGGTGTATGGTTGAACTTCTGAGATGCTTTCATATTTTTTTTGCAACTACAATAGGTGAAAA
The DNA here is from genome assembly GCA_015478945.1 of Trachelipus rathkii. Lineage (NCBI taxonomy): Eukaryota > Metazoa > Arthropoda > Malacostraca > Isopoda > Trachelipodidae > Trachelipus > Trachelipus rathkii. The sequence goes on along the minus strand of JABUQX010148272.1, from coordinate 10,840 downwards.
AGTAAATTCTATGAATATGAAGGTTTGAAGGAGTGTTATTTGTATTTTTAAGAATTGGGCACTGCATTTTGGTTGTAGTGTAACCCTGAGGAAACAGCCAGAAGCTGCAAAAAGGAGCACAATCTAAATCATTTGGGTCAAGAGTATGGTTCGACAATCCTCAGTACAAGGGAGTTACATGCCAGTGGTTTCATCCAGCAAATAAAAGAGAGGAATGGAGTACCTAGCTGAAATGTACAGGAGAGAACAAAGAGCACAAGTCCGTCAGTCAAAATAGGTTTGAATTACTAGAGACGGTCCCTGTCATGAAAGCAACCTTCTTCAAAGGAGGTGAGGTGACTAAATAACTTTGAGAAGAGCATTTTTAATTTGAAAGCATAACACAACAAGAGAGCAAAGACTGGGGAGTCAGCAATAGTTGTACAAGTTAAAGACAATTTGATTAACTGGCTTGAAAGTTCTGTGGAAGTAAATCCATCATGCATATATTCAGTATATTGAACTATATTCCATACAAGAATAAACCGTCTTTTTACAGGCCAGTAACTGAGGCATAGCAATAACAAAAACTCTAAATCTCAAATCAGCCTAGCAGTCCTAGCTGTAAATGAGTGAAACGAAGTATATAGTAATAGAAGAGTAGTTGTTTTTAATACAGGGATTAATCTGACCAACGCTGTTGGAGAGTATATGGTATATATATTATATATAGATATGTTATATATATATATATATATATATATATATATATATATATATATATATATATATATATATATATATATATATATATATATATATATATATATATAATATATATATATATATATATAAAGTATATATATATATGTATATATATATATATATATATATATATATATATATATATATATATATATATATATATATATATATATATATATATATATATATATATATATATATATATATATATATATATATATATAACTACCACTATCACCCACCTCTCACCTCTGGGGGTAAGGTGCGTAACTTGCACCGGAAACAGAAAATAGTAGAAGAATAATATGACGAAAGTCGAAAAGAAAACCTAGCCTTGATTTTTGGTCCCTTTATACCTTTTAGTGAGAACGTCGCAACTGTGAAAATACACCCCAAAGCCTACAGGACCACGATGACCCTCACGTGGCATGTCGTCAGCTGGAGAGCCCATCTTGGGCTCCAGGTGGGCCAGCAACCATGCCCCTCACAAACTCACCATTCACTCATGTACTTTTCTTTCGCCTCTGCCAAGCTGACATTCCTCTCTGGTGCGGCATTCCTTTACCGACTCAATCCACATTTTCTTCTGTCTCCCAGCCATGATCGATTCCCAGCACACACACCACTATATATCCGCTTAGCCAACCGATCATCATCCATCCTTTCCCAAGATGACGAAACCAACTCAACATACCTCCCATTTATTCTCCCCATTACTCCTTTCTTCACACCACACAACCCCTTAATACGTTCTTCCTAATTTCATCAATTCTTCTCACACCTAACATCTCCCTAAAATTGTCCATCTGAACACATGGTACTTTAGATCTATACCTCTTCTCCAGACCATAGTCTCTCTACCATACAATAACACAGGTAACACATCATACCATCATATAAGACCATTTCTGCCTGGCACGCAGTCCCTACTCTCCACCAAGGACGATTTGCACCAGCCACCTTCCTACTATTCCACAACTTTCTACTACTCTGCATCATCTAACCCTCTTCACAAGATATATGTCCAAAATATATGAACTAGAGCACTTGTTCCAAAGATTTGTTCCCCATCCGACATAATTTCACGCTGAAGACTGTCCCTCACTTACATCCAATCTTACCTTTATCTTTACATTTATTTTCAAACCCCTCCTTTACACATCCTGCCAAATCCTCTACCAATCTCTCTCAAATCCTATTCAGATTCGTCAGCATTCAAACCAATCATCTTCATAGTAATAGGTAGGGCATCCTTCACTTCTCTTCCATTCTCCATATTCTTGCACCTTCTCCTACCTGAATTTCTCACCTAATCTTTCATGATAAACTGGGTCATGGAGCTGGAAATAAATTTCTGACCTGACTCCGACCTGACTTTTAAATCTGAATCTTTTGATTTTGTTCGACCTGACTCCGACTCCACTTAAACAAAAATTTTCGACCTGACCTGACTTCGACTCACTTAAAAATAAAAATTTCGACTCCACCTGACTCAGACTCCAGTCAAATTCAAAATTTCGACTCATGACTCAGATTAGTGCTTACAGAGTTACAGTAAAACATTTTTTTATTTAATTTTTTTCGCTTGCTTTGAGAATAAAAAAATATACCACTTCTTCCAATGAATCTAATTTCAAATGCCATATGTAAGTAAAATTGCAAAGACATAAAGAGGCAGAACCAAAGAAGACATGCAAATATATTTCAGTTTGGGAAACAAATGTATAACGTAATTATAATGTAAATTATTTTATTTTTATTATAAAACAGCCATTATAAAATTAACAGTTTAATACTTTCAGTTTGGAATAATAATAATACATAATATAATATAATAATAATAATAAGTTAATAATAAATAATAATATAATATTAATAATAATAAATAATAATAGCATTAATAGAATCTTATGAAATAAAAACAAAAGAATTTCTGACAAAATTAAAAGAACTGAATCCCTTATAATTTTTCACTCAGCAGACTTTTCTTGAGTTTTTGTGCATTTTAGCAATCATATATATATATATATATATTATATTATTATATTATATATTATTATATAGATATATATATATTATATATATATATATACATATATATATATATATATAGTATATTATATACATATACTATATATATATATATATAAAGTATTATGTTATTATTATAATGTTATTATTATATCTATTTTATATATATATATATATATATATATATTATACATATTATATATATATATATATATATTATGTATGTGCTATATATATATATATTATTAGTATATACATATGCTACATAGTACATGGGATATACATATATATGATTGCCTAAAATACACAAAAACTCAGAAAATTCACCTTTGAGACCTGTAATATCTATGTGCGGAACGGTTACACACGAAATTGCCCAATATCTGAACAGCATTATCCGCCCATATCTTAATAACTTTCATAGTTAAATCAAATAATGAAACATTATGTAAATTATCAAACTTAAAACTTGAAGACACTAATATTTTCGCCTCACTTGATGTAGAATCTTTGTTCATAAATGTACCGGTTCTTGATACGATTGACATAATTTAACGAAGTATATCACTCAAATAACCTACCCCACCAGATATATCAGAACAACATATGAGAACCTTTATTAATTTGTTGTACTCAAACACCGTTTAAATTTAAAGAAAAGATATATCTACAAACTGATGGAATGCCGATGGGCTCACCACTTGGACTTACATTTGCTGACTTCTATATGTCCAATCTGGAAAACAAAATCTTTTGAAATAATTTAACTTATATTATATATATGTCGACGACACTTACTATTTTTAGAAATAGATCATATAAACAGTCTATCAGAATCAGAGTCGTCATGCTGAAATTCACGAAACTTAGGGTTAATACGCATCTGTTTTTAGACATCAAATCAATGTTAAATTTGACGCTTCCCACTCTACTATGTTACATACAAACCTAATTGATAGTTATAACTATATGTGAACTATGGATCCATTCAATTGACTATTTACAAAGAATTAACAAAATTTTTATTTCATATGTACAACCTATGTTCAACTTGGAAAATTTTTGATGAAGAAATTTGCCGCATTAATAAAATTTAGTTAACTGTGATCATCCACAATATTCAGCTGAAAATTTAATTAATAAAACTACAAAATTATATAATAAAGAGTAAAATAATCAGGAAAATTGATAAATTTCTTCAAACTTCCAATGCTATTTGTCAAAAAGGAAGAGAAGTGCCTTCGCAATATTTTGAATTCTCACCTCAAAACTAAAGACACCTCAAAAATAAAGTCAGACTCCTATACGGGATAAGTCCAAACAACTGTCATCTTTCTTTAGCACAAGAGGATGCTTTGACTGACAACCATCACGTTGTGCACATTTAACTGTTCTGAGTTAGACTGTAAGTGTTTGACATATGGTTACACAGGGAAGAATAGATTGTTTGGACAGGGCATCAACATCTCTCAGTCCCAGCAAAATCTTGAACATTTCAATACGATACATGTCACCAACGTTAGTAATATTTCTAAACCTCACAATAATATACGGATCAAAGAAGCCCAGAAACTTAAAACGCCAGGAGGCCTTCTACATCAAAACATGCAGACCAGACATTAACATAAAATTTAATGTATTATCTGTTAGACTAAATATCATTTGATTTAATTATTATATAAATTTAAAGACTCATTCGCTTACAAGAAATAATCCTCTGAAGATGTCTCAAGTATAGAGACGAAACGCGTCGGGAAATCTAAATAAATATATCTTCTTCTTCTCCTGTATATTATTTTCAAAGATTATTTTAAGGAAATTAAATTATGTACATAACAAATACCTAGATATTTGGACACAAAATCTACACGAGAACAAAACAATACAGTCCCTCAAATAGAGACATACAGACACACTCACACTGGCACAGTTTAATGAATTTCAAATTTGACCCGACCTTGACCCGACTCCACTTTGACAAGAGTGAATCTTCTGACCTGACCTGACTCCGACTCCACTGCACAGAGAGTTTGACCCCGACCTGACCTGACTCCGGGAAAATTGCACGACTCACGACTCGACTCCACGACCTGACTCCGACCTGAGCCCTGTCATAAAACCCATCCATATACAAATTGAAAGCCAAGAAAGGTTTAACATATCCCTACAGGTTTACACTCAGGTCAGTAATATTGAACCAAGCAGGTCTCGAATCTATCTGTTCTTAAACCGATCCTTAAAGCCACATTGATACTCATTCTTTCTAGATTCAGCACTGACCCCCAACACCATATGTCATTTCACCACTCCTAGAGCCTCTATTTATCATATCATGCCTGCTGCAAATCTATAAATCCAAATGTAATTTATTATTCTTTCCTCTCATTTTCTCAATCATTTGGTTCACTGTAAAGATTTGATCCACACATCCCTCTTGTTACTAAACGCACTCTGTTTTCTGCTAAACCATCCCCTAGCTGCCTGGGACAGCTCAGACACTCCTTCGACCAAAATAGCAGCAGATATATATATGGTATATTGTATACATATATATATATAGCATATATATATATATATATACATATATATATATATATATATATATATATATATATATATATATATATATATATATATATGTATATATATATAAAGTATATGTTATATATGCTATATCATAATTCGTTCCTAGAGAGGCTTCTTTCTCCAGAATCTTCTGTCATCCTAAGAATATCCTAAAAATCTCCACTGGAGATCCCTGTCATGGGTGTCTATTATTATTTATTATTATTATTATTATTATTATTATTATTACATATTATTATTATTATTATTATTATTATTATTACGAAGCATATTAATATTATTATTATTATTATTATTATTATATTATGATTATTATTAGTTATTTCACTTCTTTTAAAACCATCTTTGCAAAGTTATCAAAGCCTGTATCAGTCTCAATGTCCGAATTATAAAGGCTTTTTCACTTTTGTTTGCTGTCTTGTAGGGTTGCATGGTGATATTGACACATGTGTAAGTACTAAGAATACTTGCTGGTGTGT
>JABUQX010148271.1:2500-5000 GCA_015478945.1 Trachelipus rathkii | reverse complement strand
ATCAGCGCAGAAAAGGTGAGATTGGAATTTTCATGTGTTCATTTTCTGTAAGGAAAAACCATTTCATTTTTTAAAGAATTGCAAAAAATTCAAGGTTCATTCATTGGAATTTCTATTATATAAAAGAAAGAAAGTAAATTTTAATAAATTTTATTATATTAAAATTTATATTTTCGTCTTTTTTATAACTTTTAAATTAAATGGAAAATAAAATTAATGGAGAAGTTCAAAAACTTTGAAGGAATGAACTTTTTAAGATTTTATTAAATTATGTTTTTAGTGATTGGGAACAAATTTAAAATTTAAATTCTTCATTGAATATTAGAAAGCCGCGTCTTCAAGTAACTATTTGGTAGATCAATTAAATTGTATGGAGTGAAACATAGTTTGCGGTGGGCAAATTTCACGATTTACTAGAACTGAATGAAGTTTGACAACCTTCCAATTTAAGTTTGATGAGCACGAACGTCAAACCACTATGCAGTGTTATCTTCAAACTATTTGTTCAAACTCGAAGGATTAAAGTAGATAAGAATATCTTAATTAACCCTAAAAATTTGAATAGATAGTTTGCAAATAAAACTGCAACACAACGTTTTGGTCAACGATAAATTTAATCAAGTAAAACTGTCAAGTAAAACGTCTCAAACTCTCCCGTCCTCGCTTTTTAGTTTTATCAGAAACTTTTTGTTCAGTTTCGTAGAGACTATTGATAAAGCCTCGAACTCATCAAACTTTAGGGAGGTTGTCAAATTTTATTCAGTTCAAGTAAATCGTCAGTTTTCACGTCCACACGCAACTTTACCGGGCACAATTTACTCGATCCAGCAAATCGTCAAGCAAATTATTTCGTATAGACGGACCTTACTGCAATAATTATAATAGAATCATTTAAGTTTTTAGTTTCTAAAATAGACGGTGCTTCGGAATACCCTGAATTAAATAGTTGTAGCTATAGCAATACAAGCTTAACAAACCGCAATCTAAACATATGTTCGATTTTAACGTCCAAGGAATACGACTATATATATATATATATATATATATATATATATATGACTATGTTTATATATCTTTATATATATATATATATATATATATATATATATATATATATATATATTTATATATATATTTATTTTATATAGAGAGATAAATATTTAAAGAATATATATATATATATATATATATATATATATATATATATATATATATATATATATATATATATATATATATATATATATATATATATATATATATATATATATATATATATATATATATGACCTGTTATGTTTTACGACTCCGATCAGCTTTATATTTTTTGTTTTATATATATATATAATATGATCCCAACAATCAATTTAAGTGGGGACGGACATGATTCAAAAATATATAGGACCTGTTACGTTTTACGACTCCGTCAGTTTTATTTATTTATTTTTTTAACTAAAGGGAATACCCAAGGGCAAACCGCAAAGATGGCAGGAGTTGGTCGGCCTTCCGGGGAACGACAAGGTAGGACTATTTCCCCCCCTCCAGGGTCTCCGGAACCCCCGCTCTTTGGTATTTGGGTGTCGCGGGGGTTCCTCCGCCCCTCCCCTAAATTTTCCTTTTTTTATTTTTTTTGTTCTAATATTTTTTTGTTTTTACATTTTGTAATAAGCTTTATATGCTGATTCCAAATATGTAATTGGTTTTTCTGTAAGTTTCATTCATATCGAAATATTTTATTTTTTATTTTTTAATTTTTTTATTTTTTTACATTTTTTTAATAAGCTTTAGATTTCAAATATGTAATTGGTTTTTCTGTAAGTGTCGTACTTTTCGAGATATTTCATTTTCAAATTTTTTTTTATATAAATGTAATTTTTAAAAAATTAATTAAAATATTTCGAACTTTTGAATCATGTCCGTCACCACTTAAATTCATTGTTAGTATCATATTCTAGCAATATTTTAAAATCAAAACAAAAAAAAAATCAAAACTGACGGAGTCGTAAAACATACAAGGGCATATATATATATATATATATATATATATATATATATATATATATATATATATATATATATATATATATATATATATATATATATATATATATATATATATATATATATATATAAATTCTATATATCTCTATATTGTTTATATATAGTATTGTTACGTATATATAAAGTTATTATATTAAAAATAATATATATATATTATTATATATTATTATATATATATAAGATATATATTATATTATTATATATTATATATATAGTTATATATATATATATAAATATATATGTAATATATATATATATATATATATATATATATATATATATATATAAAATAATAATAATAATAATAATAATAATAATAATAATAATAATAATAATAATAATAATAATAATAATAATAATAATAATAATAATAATAATAATAATAATAATAATAATAATAATAATAATAATAATAATAATAATAATAATAATAATAATA
>JABUQX010148269.1:22500-25046 GCA_015478945.1 Trachelipus rathkii | reverse complement strand
GTTGCTTCGTTCGGTACCGGAAGGTGGTGTTTAGTTTCGCGTTATCGTGAAACGCTTTCGCATTTTCGTGCCGCTTCATATATGCTATATATATATATGATGTGAGGCATTGAAAGGTTGAAAATCAATTATTTGGAGAACGGTTGCAAAAGTTGATTCACCAAAATACTCAAAACAAACGAATCCAAACTTTGTGTGACGTCACAGGATTGCAAAATGATAACCGTGTCTGATTGGGTGTGGAGGAACTTGAGTTCTTTTCTCTGATTGGTCGAAATTCCACAGATCTTTCTTCCAAATTTTGTTGCAAAAATTGAAGACCGAAATTTCAATGGAAAACAACCAAAACTTTTTCTGACGTCACGATTTCAAGACTCTTTTTCGACCTATGGAAGAATGAATTAAAGCATTTATTCGTGGATATGATTTTCTTTATTTAAATCTAAAGAAGAAGAAGAACGTGTAGAAATAGAGATACAGTCTTACATACATCATATTTATTCTCTATCACCAAAGTGCTTTCTTACTATCATTTGACGCAACAGTGAATATTGAAAATAAAACAACGATGTTAATTAATTGATTCATCATAAATAGTTCAAAACAGATTTAAACAAAAAAATTCAAAGTTATTCTAAGAAAAGGCAAGAATGAAAGAAAAATAAGAAGGGTAAGGAAAACAACGATTAAATATCATAAGGAAGAAGAAGAAGAAGAAGAAGAAGAAGAAGAAGAAGAAGAAGAAGAAGAAGAAGAAGAAGAAGAAGAAGAAGAAGAAGAAGAAGAACAAGAAGAAGAAGAAGAAGAAGGAAGGAAGGGAGAAAAGGAAAGAAGAGGAGGGGAGAAGGAAGGAAGGGTTAGATTATTAAGGAAGGACATGGTTGGAATAGAAGGAGACATTGGCAGGCACCCGAAGGAGACAAGGACAAGGAGAAGGACAAGAACAAGAACAAGAACAAGAACAAGAACAAGAACAAGAACAAGAACAAGAACAAGAACAAGAACAAGAAGATCAACAGCGCAACAACAACAGGAACAACAACAACAACAACAACAACAACAACAACAACAACAACAACAACAACAACAACAACAACAACAACAACAACAACAACAACAACAACAACAAAATCAACAACAACAACAACAACAACAACATAAAAACATGAAAAGGAGACTAACAGAATAACAAGAATAGCAGTAATAAAACAATTCTGAATTGTTAGAACAAAAATAAAATGAGAAGTAAAAGAAAAAAAAACAACAACGGCAAGAACAAAATTATCACAACAATGAGTAAGTGTGAGCGAGAAACTGTGACGCAAAAGAACAAGAACATTGAAAATGAGAAAAGTAAATTTTCGTTTTTCTTGCATTGAAATTTATCTTACAATCATTACTTTTTTTAAATTTTCTACGGGACATTTAACGTAAAATTTATTTTTACATACAGAATTAAAATCGATTTTTTATCTTTAATCGATTTGTGAAATGTTATTTTTTCAAATTAATTTCCTCACACTGGACGTTTATTTTCCGTAGAATAAATTACTGAATATATTTTCAAACTTATTTTGCTCAATTTGAAAGTTTGTTCTAAATACAATCTTCTTTTATCTGCATTATTTTTAATCTCTTAACTACTGATATTTTTTTAACACATGTGCATGTCAATTTGTAGAGGTGGGTAAAAAATTAATCTACTCCTCAAATCACCATATATTTTGTATTTAAAATTTAAAAGAAATGTGAAAATAATAGAAAATGCTTCTCCTATTCTAAGCCATTTTCATTGCTAAGAAGTCTTCACAATCAGTTTTGTATGTTTAATGAAATGTATTTATTTATCTGATAGGACAGAAAACCAATTTGGCTAAAGTTTTGCCTCTCTTCGAATTGGGGTGTTGAAGATAAGAAACTTGACACATGATTAGTGTTAAATTAATACCATAATAAAGATTCATGATTAGACGCTAAGTTTAAAAGTCTTCATTTATGATAATAAGGATGACTTTTGAAACAAGTGGCAACATTGTCTGTGGTAACAATTACATCCTCTTACATTTTCAAACACTTTTCGTTTTTCATTAGGAATGTTAAATATAATTAAATTTAAAACTTAACACACGACCTATATATATATATATATATATATATATATATATATATATATATATATATATATATATATATATATATATATATATATATATATATATATATATATATATATATATATATAATACGAGAAATTCGGAACTGTGAAAACAAGAAGTAGTAATATGAAGAACGGTTATTGCAGAAATTGGTTTACCAAAATGTAATGCAAGATGATCCAAACTTTGTGTGACGTCACAGGATTGCAAAATAATACCCATGTCTGATTGGCTGTGAAGGAACTTCAGTTCTTTTCTCTGATTGGCCGAAATTCCAAAGATCTTTCTTCCTAACTTTATTGCAGAAATTGACGACCCAAATTTCAATGGAAGACGATCCAAACTTTTTCAGACGTCACAATTTCAAGTCTCTTTTCGACCTTTGGAAGA
>JABUQX010148269.1:7500-12500 GCA_015478945.1 Trachelipus rathkii | reverse complement strand
AGAATGTTAAATATAGATAAATTTAAATCTTTACACACGACCAATATATATATATATATATATATATATATATATAACAGCAATATATATATATATATATATATAATATATATATAAAGAAGTTAAGGCTGCTGGCTACTATTATGCCATGTTGTTGTACTAATGTACAATATATAGCAGGCATATATATATATATATATATATATATAAATAAAATGAGGAATTCGGAACTGTGAAAACAAGAAGTAGTCATATGGAGAACGGTTATTGCAGAAATTGATTCACCAAAATACAAAGCAAGATGATCCAAACTTTGTGTGACGTCACAGGATTGCAAAATAATACCCATGTCTGATTGGATGTGGAGAGTCTTCAGTTCTTTTCTCTGATTGGTCGAAATTCCAGAGATCTTTCTTCCAAACTTTGTTGCAGAAATTGAAGACCGAAATTTCAATGGAAAACAATCCAAACTTTTTCTGACGTCACAATTTCAAGTCTCTTTTCGACCTTAGGAAGAAGAGCTTAAAGTATTTCTCTTTAACCCATTAATGCCCGAAATTAAAAAGTTTAATTTTTTTTTTAAATTTAAATATATAGTCTATTTTAGTCCTAGAAATATCAATTTCCAAGAATTTTAAAAAAATTCTGTCTCTTTCATAGATTTATCGGCCGTGTCTTTTTAGACACAGTGGGCATTAACGTTTGCAAAAAATTAAAAATTTAGGGATAATGATTTTTTTTGGTAAAGTTTTACTAATTTTATTATATATATATATATATATATATATATATATATATATATATATATATATATATATATATATATATATATATATATATATATTATTATTATTATTATTATTATTATTATTATTATTGGTTAGTGATTCGTTTTTAGTGTCCGTATAAAGTTATAATATGAAGAGCACATATTATACATATTGTTGTTGTTATTACATTCATCACAAATTAATTTACATTGTATATATTGTTATTATTATTATATATTATTATTATTATATATACTATTGCTACATATATGTTACAGCACCGTACATATATTATTGGTAAAGATATGATATATATATATATACATACATATATATTATATATATATATTATTATATATATATATATTATTATTATTATTGCTATTATTATTATTATTATTATTACATATATATATAGTATTATTATAAATATATACATATTATATATGCTATTATATATATAGAAGATATACATATTATTATGCCATATACATATATTGCTATATATATATATATTATATTATTGTTATTATATATTATGCTTATTATTATATATTGTTATATATATATATTGGTATATATATATATATATATATATATACAGGCAAACATAAGGCTACTATAAAGTGCATATAGTATAAGTGAAGAAGGAAGGGCAGCAGTTATATGCTGTTATTATTATTGGCTATATGGTTGTTATTGTTGTTATTATATATATATATATATATATTACTATTACATATATATATATATTTGACCAAATTTAATTTATATGATATTTAACAAAACAAGCAATTGCATGAAGATCCATTGCATTGTGTGCCACGAAATTGGACAGATATTCCACAAAATGCAAATCTACGCTTGTCTATTCTGTCCATTAGATGATCTTTTCGGTGAAATCGAATGGCCTTCAGTACTTGTGTTTTAGTGCTTGGTTTTACGCCTCAAGTTGTCGATATGTCAGGAGCAGATAAAAGGGAGATTACTATTTGTCTAGTAAATTCAAGAAGCGAAGTGTTTTCAATATTGACAACACTGCCATTTAGGCAAAAGCGGAAGTAAGGTCAATACCATTTTTGAGATCGTATTCTAATTTGGTACATTGCTCACATTTTGTTTAACAGATCCACTCCTCCCATGTTTTTATTATACACGATATTTGGTTGAGGAATAACTGCTTGTTTCCTCTCTCCTCTGCTCCAACGTTTGCAGCTAACAATTTCAAAGATGTCTCTTTCTTTTGAGTTTGTAAATGCGACTGTTGTCTTTCCATCGAACATGAGTAATTCCAGATCCAGACATCAAAAGAATTACGAAATAAACGTACAAATCATCGACAGAAAGTGTAATGTTTGTGTAAAGCTTTTTGAGAAGCATATTTTACAGATTCTCTGCATATATGATCCATAAGTTCCTCCGTAAAGCATATCTTGAAAGGTTGACTGGTTTTCCTTTGAATTCTGCTCTCTAGAATTGCAGGCTTTTTCTTTGCTTCAATGCAGTCATATTTCTTGGATGATTTTTTTAAAGATTTTGCAGACAATTTCCGAAAACAATTTTTTTACCTTTACCTGAAGTTACTCATTGCTTTTTTGACAGGCTAGTTAACGGTTCCGATATTTACTCTTCTACTTGAATATCTATCAAAACTCCTTTTCTTCTTGCTCTTAGCCCTGCTGTTTGAGATAAAACTCCCTTTCCAATGTCTCTAACATTTGTGATGAATTCCTCTGCATCACCTTTGGCATCATCTCTATCAAAGTTCCCACCATTTAGAGGTGGATTGAGAACAATTTCAACAAGATCTGCCGCCTCAATCTCAGTACTAACAATTTCGGCTTCCTCATCATTTTCTAATATATTTAAGATTTCCTCTGCATCTCGTATAATGATGCGTTTTGAGTCATATTGCGCTGAAAATTATACATATATATATATATATATATATATATTATTATTATTGTTATATATATATATATATATATATATATATATATATATGTTATTATTGTTGTTATTATAAAGAGTTATATATATATATAGAAGAAGAAGCAGTTGCTATATTAAGTTGTTATATATATACATATATATATATATATATACATATATACATATATACAGCCAATATTTTAGGACAAGCGTTTCACCTACAATAGAAAATTAAAGATGAAATCGAAAGTTTGAGTCACAATACAAAAATTTCAAATTTGTTAACGTTACTCCCACTGTCTAATAGACACGCGGTAAAATAACACCCTATAAAATTTATTCAACTAATGAAATATTCGTTTTCACAATTTCAGCTCACAGTAACATCACTAATAAATAAATAAAAAGATAATAAATAACAGCCAAACATATAACACTCTCAAAAAACACTTACAAGTTGACCCTTGTCAACACTCATCTGCATCAAAAATTTTACTTCTTAAATTACTCTATGTAAAAATGAAGTATTAAACAATTTGAGGAAAAATTTGCCATATATCGCTAGAAGAACTATTCCTTGGAATAACTATGCGTACCAACTACGGAAAACATAAAAATATGTTCTATTTTTTTTTAATTTTATGACGTCATGTTTTTGGTGTCTAAATAGACACAGTGGGCATTAATGGGTTAATGTGATTTTTTGCACTTAAAAATAAAAGAAGAAGAAAGAACTTGTACAAACACAGATACAGTCTTACATGAATGGATAATTATTCCTGATCACCAAATGTACTTTCTTATTATCTTTTGTGCTAACAATGAATATTTGAAAGTAAAATAACAAGGGTTAAATAATTGATTCATCTAAAAATAGTTCAAAACAGATTTGAATAAAAAATTCAAAATTTTTCTAAGAAAAGGCAAGAATGAAAGAAAAACAAGAAGGATAGGGAAAAGAACGATTAAATCATAAAGAAGAAGAAGAAGAAGAAGAAGAAGAAGAAGAAGAAGAAGAAGAAGAAGAAGAAGAAGAAGAAGAAGAAGAAGAAGAAGAAGAAGAAGAAGAAGAAGAAGAAGAAGAAGAAGAAGAAGAAGAAGAAGAAGAACAACAACAACAACAACAAATGCAGAACAACAACAACAACAACAACAACAACAACAACAACAACAACAACAACAACAACAACAACAACAACAACAACAACAACAACAACAACAACAACGAAGAAGAAGAAGAAGAAGAAGAAGAACACAACAACAACAACAACAACAACAAAAAAAGCCTAGCAAATAACAAGAAATAACAATAAATAAATAATAAATAACAATAAATAAATAAATAAATAAATAATAAATAAATAAATAAATAAATAAATAAATAAATAAATAAAGAATAAATAAATAAATAAATAAATAAATAAATAAACAACAACAATAAATAACAATAAATAATAAATAAATAAATAAATAAATAAATAAATAAATAACAATAATAACAACAAATAAATAAAAAAATAACAAAAAATAACAATAAATAACAACAAATAAATAAACAATAGCAAATAAATAACAATAACAACAACAACAACAACAACAACAACAACAACAACAACAACAACAACAACAACAACAACAACAACAACAACAACAACAACAACAACAACAACAACCCAAGAACATGAATTCATGGAAAGAAGAAGACAGGAAAATAAAACAAGGAGAGGAATAAAACGATGATGATGAAGGGTTTTAACAAAAAGAAAATGAGAAGTAAAATAAAATAAAAAGAACAACAAAGGCATGAGTAACATTACACCAACAACAAGTATGAACATGACAACACAGTTGACCCAAAAAGAACAATAAAAGTAGAAAGAAAAAAGTAAATTTTTCTTTTTTTTGTTTAAAATTTATCCTAAAATTGATATTTGTCCAAATTTTTCAACGTAGGTGAAAAAATATATATAAAGTTTATCTGTTTTGTCTTTAATTAAGGCAGGACTCGGTAGTACATTGACAGGATAGCTTGAACCAATATATAGAAAATTCGGAAGACGCTAAATCAGAGACAAGAGAATAAGAAACAATATTGCTTACAATTGAAGAAGAACAACAACAACAACAACAACAACAACAACAACAACAACAACAACAACAACAACAACAACAACAACAACAACAACAACATGAAAAGAAGACTAACAGGAAAAAAACAAGAGGAGCGATAAAATGATGATGAAGGGTTAGAATAAAAAAAATGAGAAGTAAAAGAAAATGAAAAACAAGAACAAAATC
>JABUQX010148268.1:0-23539 GCA_015478945.1 Trachelipus rathkii | reverse complement strand
ATTTTCTTTTTCAACTTTTTTATTCTCTTTCTTCTTTTGGTTCTGTTTTGACTCTATGAGATGTTCTTCATATCTCCTATGACAGTTCTTACATTTGTCAACATTTTTGAGTGATAGGAACTTTATGAATACTTTCATATGAGATCTATAGCATTGTGCACTGTTCTTGAAGATTTCAGAGACTATGTTCTTTCAGATTCTCCACTATAATTGCTTAATTTGCAGAAAACCCTCCTTCCACTATTGCATTTCCATGCGAAAATATCAGTCATAATTTAATAATGCCACAATTCCACATAACACACTCCCAGGTACTATAGAAGAAAATACTAATCAAGTCTCTTAGAAAGACAATCACCAACCAAAATATTTTGAATTTTAATTAAGGGTAAAGTAAGATGCTTCACTGCAAAGTAGAATGTATTGTGCTTTCTAGAAAATAAGGAGCAAGTCCATGGTTAATCACATATTTACATTTATTTCATGTATAAAACAATAAGAATTATCTGGAAACATTAATTTAAATGTTTCCCATATCTGTACACGAGTTTAAAGACATTTTTTATCATCCACCACCTTTAATGCCAGTAGTATTTCAGATCTTGTAATATCATCTTTAATGCAAAAGATGAAACTACTGATAAACTGGTTTTGGTTGGTTATTAATAGAACACTCAGGGTCATTTACAATCGGTTATATGATTAGAAGTTGATGGAATGGTATAACTTTCACACACTTTTACTAATATTTGTATTATTAGAACACGTAACAAAAAGGTTTTTCATGATGGTTTATCCTGCTGAGTTTTGATTAATTCAAATGAGTTTCCCCTCTTGAATGTGAAACTTCGGCTTGGCGTCCCATGTTAGATAGATCAAAGTTCTTTTTACATACTTTACAGTATGCCTTGGAACTATCAGGTCCTTTACCCAACCACCCGATAAACTGTGGGTTCAGTTTGACGTCCAACCACTGGTCGTTAAAGTTAGTTTTTTTGTTTGAAGTCATTTTATAAATAAATAATAAACACCTTCAACTGCACAAAATCCAAAAATCACTTCGTCAAACCAAAAAAAAACATGCAAAAGTATAAATCTCAAAAATAAAAAATATGAACAGATTAAGTCATAAGTCAGTCCTCAAACACATCCATATACCAATCACCTTCAATCGAAAGGATGAACTTGAACAACCTCTACAGAATAGGAAGAATAGTAAGTAATAGTGAACTAAAAATAGAAAGAAACAGGATAGAAGTAGATTTATGGAATGTCGTTCCTCGCCCATCCTTTTCATTCACTTATCAAATAAATCTCTCATTCCACAATTATATATACAGTAAGGGGAAAAAATATATCAAAAATATGCAACTTGGTTCATGGATCATTCTTCATATGTTTTGAAATTTTAAAATCTCCCTGACTTTCAGCATATCTTAAAACGTTTCCCTGACCTTCCCTGACCAATATTTTTTTCCCTGACTTTCCCTGACCTTCCCTGACTTTCCAGAAAGTCTGAACCCTGTAATAGTATTAATATTTAATAAAACTTAAACCTGATTGTTATTTATCATTTCTGCTAATAAACAAATTCAAAATAATTAAAAATGTAATATTTAAAGAAATTATAAGGTCGTAGAAGGAATTACATTAATTACCAAAGATTTTTTAATCCATTAATGTTGAGAGTTTTGAAATAATTGGAGCATTAAGGGTTTTAATTGAGGGATTACAGTAGTACTTATTACTTTAAACAAAAGTGTCAGCAAAATAGTATATATTCAAACAAGTTTATTTGTCTTTTCGTACCTGACTTTCAACTATTCCAGGAATTGCCTCAATATATTCATCATTCTCTGCAGATTCTTCATTAAAATTGAAAGGCTCTTCTTTTGTTTCAATCTCATCTTTGACATCTAGGTTTTGATGAAGGTTTTTCTGTAGAAAAGATAAAATGATTTTAATAATAACACTGGTTGACAAGTCATTTTGTTAAATGAAAACCTATGGCTGGTTCTCATATATTTTGCTACACTAATCATAAAAAGTGACTAACGGGCATCATTTTTCTGTAAATCTACAAAATTATGTAAAAATTAATATTTGGCATTCAACCAAATTTTATAGTTATCAAAATGTCTTGTTTGATGTTAGTCGTCAATTTTTATTTGGGGGGAAAGGCCTAAAATATGACAGTCTGCAACAATGCGTCACAATGTAGCTTGAAATAAAGATATTGAAAACGAGTCAAATGTGTCAAAACAACTCTATCACACTTGGCGAGTCGTGTGAGTATTTTTCTTCAGTTTAACTCTGGATTTTGAGTGAGCTGTTAAAATTGTAAGTGTGCTTACAGTATAATGTAGTGTTTGTTGTGATATATATATATATATATATATATATATATATATATATATATATATATATATATATATATATATATATATATATATATATATATATATATATATATATATATATATATATATATATATATATATATATATATATATATATATATATATATATATATATACTGTTTATATATATATATATAGATATATATATATATATATATATATATATTTATATATCTATAGTATAGATATATATATATATATATATATATATATATATATATATATATATATATATATATCATCATCATCATCATCCTCAGCATCATCCACTTTCTTTCCCCAAGACTGGGGATAAGGTGCGTGACATGCACTGGAAACAGAATAGTATTAGAAGAATATGACAAGTCGAAAAGAAAGCCCAGCCTTACCTCCCCCCTTATACCTATTAGTGAGAACTCATTGCAGTCATAAAATCCACCCTAGAGCTTCATAGGACCGTGAAGGACCCTCACTATGGCATCTCGTCAATGCGGGGTTCATCCCTTGTCCCAGGTGGGCCACAACCATACCCCCTCACAAAACCCCACCATTCACTCCTATTATGCACCTTTCTTCTCTCCTCAGCCAAACTCACATTTCTCTCCTCCAGGCATTCCTTTACTGACTCAATCCACTTTTTCTTGTCTCCCCAGCCAGTTGATTCCCAGCATACTCTACAATACACATCTGCTTAACCAACTGACTATTTTTTCACACCGCACAACTCTAACACATTCATCCCTCATTTTATCAATTATTCTCACACCTAACACGCAAATAAGATTGTCCATCTGAACACATTGTACTTTAGATCTATAACTCTTATTCCAGATCAGAGTCTCACTAGTATACATTATCACAGCTAACAACAAACCCTCATGAAAGAAAGACCCTAGCGCACTCAAGACTTAGTCTCTTTATATCCACCAATGATTTAATTGCACCACCACCTTCCTGCCATTCACAACTTTCCTACTACACTCTACATCATCTGTTCCCTTTTCATCCAACATATATCTATATATTTAAACTCAGACACTTGTTCCAGCAGCTCGCCATCTAACATAACTTCACATTAAGGACTGTCCTCACTCACAACCGTAACCTTACTCTTATCTACGTTTACTTTCAAACCCTTCACACCCTGCCAAATCTCTACCAATCGTCTCTGAAACTCTCTTCAGATTTGCCACAAACCAAATCATCCGCACATAACAGGTTGGAGTCCCTTCACTCTCTTCCATTCTCCATCATTCTAACACCATCCCCTGCCACCCCCACCTCTAATTCTTTCATAACCCCTTCCATATACAAATTGAATAACCAAGGAGACATAACACATCCTTGCCTCACTCCGCTATTAATATTAAATCAATATTAAACAATAGTCACGATGTTCTGAGATTTGGCAGTCTTTGCAGAGGATAAAGTCTAATGGTCCCGTGAACCTCATACCCCAGGGGGAAGAGGAAGATCACGCAGCAGGGACATGGGTGGGAACCCTTGCTTACGAGAGGGTTCCCTGGCCACATCAGAAGAGGGCTCCCAAATAGGCGCGCCAAATCACACTCCACATTTCGAACATTCTTCCTAACTTGTGCACCCCTGCCAGACTTCTTAGCATTCTGGGAAGGGGGCTGTACCCCTCCAGGAGGTTGGGGAAGATGAAAGAGAAGGACAAGTAGGAATGGTGTCGGCGGGAGATAGAAGAGACACAAAGACAAGGGTGTCGGTAGGCAAAATCTCGGAAATCCACGCCCAAGTAGAGCCAGAAGGCTCAATCGACGGGTTTGAAGTTGAAGGGGGCGGTGGGGAAGAGAACTCCTTCTTCCTGCGTCCAACAGCAGCCAACTCCTCCACAGCACACATGGAGGCGGCGCCACGTCTACCCGAAGGAAGGCTGCGGTCGGGCGAGGTTTCAATCGATACCTCCTCGAACCTTCCCTTGGACAGAACCCCAGCGTCAGCATGTGACAATCCTACGGAAGTGTAGTCCGAAGAGTCCATCGTGGCATTCAAAAAAGTTTGAGAAATGCTTGAATAATGTAGAAGCGAAGAAGTCTTATTCAGCGTGAGTAACATCAGAACGAACAGAGGTCGGACCACTGTTCCTTGATTGTCCACGTGGGTTTACTGCGCGGCGAGCCCGTTTTGGCAGGACAGAGACAGGTCCCCAGTGCAAACGGGTTCCTTTTTCAAAAAGTTCGTAGCCTGATATTCAAGCGAGTACGGATGTCTGGCCTGGGAAGATACACCCTTGGACGGACTTTCGCAATCGTTAAGAGGGACATGGTGTTTCCCCGGAGAAACAGAAGCAGGTCGTTTCCGGGAGATGGTACTAGGAAGCTCCGACGATGCACATGGACGTTTGCATTCGACTGCAGAAACGGAACAGATCGCAAAATCAGATATCCCCGTGGGAGCCGCATGGACCTCTATAAGATGAGGAACATGAGAGAGGGTGGTGTGTGGCGAAAAACGACGAGTGATCCGTGACCATGGTAGAGAGTTGGGGGAGCACATATCCACGATAAGGGTAACAATAATATCCACATCGCATGAACGAATGACGAACAGCGTAACGTCTGACACACACACGGCGGATGGCATGTAGGAACCATGAGAATCAACAATGTTGCGTAAAATAGAGCCAGATGATCCTTTGCATGGCGGGTAGCCTCTGGACGGTTATATTTATGAATAACGCACTGCTCCAGGATATCCTTCTCCAAGGCAAAGAAGGGGCAGTGGACAGAGAAGGTTGGGTGTGGGCCCTTGCAGTTAAGACAACATGGAGGATTTTTGTCACAGTTCGGGTGGAGAGAACTTCCACAAGTTGGACATATGGTCTGGGAAGACCGACAATATTTCTGGGGATGGCCAAATTTATGGCAATTGAAAGGTCTCGGGAAAGGCACATAAGTCCGAACTGTGTGCATGGTTAAACCAAGTTTTACCTTGAATAGAGGGAAAGGCACAGAGAAGGTAAGTAAAAGACGAGGGTTCATCGTTGAGAGGTTCTCCTTACGTGGAAGGAACCGATAAACGTCAGTGATAGGCAGGTGGTGATTCTGTAAATGAGTAAGAATGTCAATCGAAGCATCGGAACAGAACTCCGACGCATATATGATACCCTTCGACGTGTTACGAACATCGTCAGGCTTAGAAAGGATGTGAATCTTCCCCAGATGTGACAGGGGGAGCAAGTACGTTGCTTTGGGCACGAGTGGCAGCGTGAACCAAGATGGAACCGTTCCTCACAGGTGTAGCCTGTGGCTCAGTAGTTTGAAGACCAGCTTTCAAAGCATCACTAAGGATGAGCTGGCTGACAGAAGTCAGTGGACGAGATGACATCGAATGTAAATAAAAATAAAGTGGGTAGAACGCAAGACTTGGGACCCCTGAAGGGGGGTCTGAGAAAGAAAACGTCGAAGTTGGTGTATTCTGACGTTCAGGAATGGGACCCTGCTGACGCAGAGGTTAAAGGGATGGCTGACACAAGCTTTGAGAGATAAGGGTATTCTGAGAGGCCACAACAGCCTCACCTAGTCTAGACAGGGTAGTCCCTGAAATGGGTCCGTAATCGAGGACTATTGGGTTGGGTGGTGGAGTACCAACCATTTCATCTATAAGGGCATCAAAGCCCCTACTGGTCGCTGGTCTGGAAACGGCCTGGGAGGGGTCAGGTTGGGGGCCTGACATATGGTGATTACCGCCTTTCTTGAAAACATTTAACTATTTTTTATTTTTACCCATAAGAAATACTCCTGTAAAACATATGCGCCACAATAAATAAACACAAATGATTAATATAAGCATAAATCATGGGAGCATAACCGCAGTAACTGCACCCACCACAGGCCCAGAACATAATGCCTCCCTTCCAGAAACCCCACCCTATAGGGTGGAGCATGGGTGTAGCCTCAGGAAAGCTCCCAGGAATCTCCCGTCCAGTCCAGTCCCAAGATAAAAATTAATAGCCTAATAGCAGTGCACCAAACAGATAAGATGTGAAACCCAAGATTATGCACCCAAGTGCGGGACAGCCTCCTCACAGGTTAAGCAAGGTTTGGGTCCCCTACAATAGGCGAAAATAACTGTTTTTTAACCTGTACCCTCCTCACACACGTAGGAAGGAGGGCAAGATGGGCATATGACACACACAGAGACAACACCAGGAATCGGGAGAATATGGAGAACCTCAGAAGAGAGATCAAGAATACCTAGGGTAGTACATACAGAAAATGGAGGAGAAAGGACAAAAACTGGAGAAGGGATGGTAAGGTGAATGGGATAATGATAATAATAATAATAATAATAATAATAATAATAATAATAATAACAATAATAATAATAATAATAATAATAATAATAATAATAATAATAATAATAATAATAATAATAAGGGAGAGGAGTAAACAAGAACAAATATAACAAAAAGAATGAAAGCGGCTATTCACAAAACGTCTGTGCCACCTCTCAAAGACAAGGAGGCCACCTTCTGGAGGGGGATATTAATATAATATATAAAAAGAATTTGTGAAGTCACTTTATATGTTGAATTTTAAAATTTTTTTGGCTATAACATCGCTTTATTATTATACAGTGGAATTCTTAACAAAATAATAATAATAATAATCATAAATTTTCCTACCTGAATATCTTCCAACCCTGAACTTTGTTCGAAGCTTTGATCATCATTTCTATTATCTTCTGAACTTTCAAAGAGTTCATCCTTAACTTCAATTTCACTTTTAATATTTTTAATATCCATATTTTTAAAATTTACTTTAGACCTCAAGAAATATTTTCAGAATGTACACAAAACTTTACTGTTTTATTGTAATCAAATTATTATTTTCATATATCGAGTGAGTATATATCTATATAGTGAGAGAGATATATATATATATATATATATATATATATATATATATATATATATATATATATATATAAATGAAAGAGTGTATATTAAAGATTTCATTGAAATTTTTGCCGATGACGATGACGATTAGAGCAAATTTTGCCGATGACGATGACGATTAATTGAAAAACTATTTTAAAAATTTCTTTCTCTCTCTCTCTCTCTCTCTACCGTCTAGATATATATATATATATATATATATATAGTAAAGATGTATATATATATATATATATATATATATATATATATCTATATATAAAAAGAATACACATATATATATATATAAATATTTTTATATATGGCTGTAGGCATTGAGGGTCAGGGGTTCAACCTCCCGAAATTATTTTAGCGATCAAAATTTTTGATTCCTTAAGTCTCAATAATAATAATAATAATAATAATAATAATAATAATAATAATAATAATAATAATAATAATAATAATAATTAATCAATGAAAATGAAAAGTAATTATTAATGGAAATGAGGAGACATGTTTGTGATCCGTAACGATTTTTTAGGTCAAGTGGTTGTTCCTCATACATGTATAAAATATTTAGACCAGGGACTTAAATGTAAGGTTTCCAAGTTTGCAGATGATAGCAAATTGGCTACCTCAATAAGGAATAATGATGGATGTATAAAGATTTAAAAGATAAGGGAGGAGCTGCAAATGGGATGGGATGAGCAGGTTCATTCCTTCTTCAGCTAAATTTTCTTTCCTCATTCATTCCCTTCTAAAACTAAATCTTTCTTCCCTCATAATCCATGGTTTCTGGTCATTCTGGTCATTCAGGCTAGACAGTGCCATCGGGTGTGGAAAATTCTCGTTCTCCTACCACTCGGCAATTTTCATTCAGCTAGAAACGTTGCAGGGATACGACGAGCAAAGCTGGCTTTCATCAAAGGAAAGTGCGCTAACCTCCTTGGTTCTCCTACTGACAAATCTTTCATCTCTAGCAACTTCTGTAAATCTGCTCTCGTTGCACGAAGTCTACTGGCAATATACATTCCTATCTACAACCGATATGGTTTTTTTCTTCGGCCCTCGCTCAACTATATTCTCTATGTCTCAATACTAGCACTTTCCCTCCCTCAGTGTTGGAAGCTCTCACATGTCCAACCTATTCCGAAAAAAAGGAAGCCGCTCTGATCCTTCTAACTATGGCCCTGTAGCTCTCCCTTGTATTCTATCTAAGATGTTTGAAACCCTTCTCAACTCACTTCTTAGATCATCTGGAAATTAAATCCTCGCCAGTACGGCTCGTTGCACGAAGTCTACTGGCGATATACATTCATTCAACCGATTTATGGTTTTTCGCTCTTAGGAACTACGGGGAGACTTGGGTGGTGGCGCTGTGGTAGTGCAGCAAAATAATGTCCCGCACCACCCAAAATTTCAAAATAAACAAACGTGACTAATTTTATCGTATAGTGGTTTCTTATTTACTAAACTGTACAGAGCGTTGTGTTCTAATTTCGTATATCAATACATATAAATTTTATCAATAAACTTATTAACTAATAAAATTATTATTCTAATGCTTGTTCTTTACTTAACCTTCTTGTTAATTAAATTACTCTATATCGTGTTTTATTATTCTTCAGTAGCTATTCTTAAACTATTCCAACTATAATCAGAAACTCTACTCGGACAAGTCAAGTCGTTTAACAGAACCAAAACAATTGAAAGTCACTTACGTAATCTACTCGAGCTCCACTATTCATTATGAAATCAAAATAGACCACGAATGCTTATGTAATTCATAAAACAAACAAAATGCTAATGCTATCAAATTTATGAAACTAAATGTTAACTACCAAAATTGTTCAAAATCCACTCAAGTATCAAAATGCTAAAGCTATTTAAGTCATAAAGCTAAATGTCAAATACTAATGTTGTTCAGATTATTTACTCAAATGTCGAATAGAACCAAAAATCAGTACTCTAAAAATTATTTCAAAGTCCAAATGAAAAGTCGTGATAGCTAAACCAAAAGTTACTAAAGTAAATTGTTTCAAAGTCCAAATGAAAAGTCGTGATAGTTAAACTAAAAGTTATTAAAGTAAATTGTTCAAAGTCTTGACTCAACCGTCAACCCTAAAAAGTTTAAGTTAAAGTCGATCATCATGATGAAAATTCAAACAAAAATCAGATTTGTATCAACATATTATTTCTGAAATTCCGCACAATAATGTTCTTAAGTTGTATCATGCCAATTTATAATCCACAAAGCAAAATCAATAAAATCTATAAGGCAATCTATTTCAAAAGGTCAATGTATAAATCTATATTCAACTCGTATACTAGCTTATGTTCCAATTAATATACTAAGTTATTCTAAGTCAATATACTAATTTATTTTCAAATTCAGTATGTTAAGTCATGTTCAAAGTCAAAAACACGAATCTATTTTCAAAGTCAGAATGCTAATTTATTTTCAAAGTCAGAATGCTAAATTATAAATATTTCTGAAACTCCGTACACCAAAATATTTCTGAAACTCTGTGCACAAATTATTTCTGAAATTCAGTACACTCAGCTATTTTTGTCAAATTAATATTTCTGAAACTCAGTGCACGAAACCATTTCCGAAATTCAAGGCACAAAACTATTTCTGAAATTCCGCGCACTAAATTATTTCTGAAACTTCGTTGCGTTATTCAAAGACAGTTGCTTAATTAACCAATCTTAATATTCAGAATTTACCAGGTGGTTTTTCCAACCCAATAATTATGATTGTTATGAAGATTCTACACAAATAACCGTCAAAATCCAAACTCGTATGATGACAATAAAAACATGATAGTCAATATATAAATTAGCAAAATTATTCCAAACTCTTTTTTACCGTTTCAATATTTATCAGGTTACCGTTTAAAAGCAAACTAACATGTTTAGTAAATAAAAGAAATTACACACTATCCATTTTATTAAAAACTCCACACTAACAATTTACGTAATATATTTACAATCCTAAAATTGAACAAACCATCCAATATGCAAAAAAGAATCTTATTTTCAATCTCAAAACGAAGTCAAACTTTATAACTTCAAATATGCTTTCTAAACTGTTATAAACTTTTCAAAATTTTAACTTACTAATTATCAAATAATCAAAAATATATTTCTATGTTGGTCAAATTACTTTGCCCAATTGTAAACAATTCAATCTAACAAACGTTTAATTTCCAAGTCGATCTTACATTTACCTATCATTACTACGATACTTTCTAAAATGCTAATGCGATACTTTATATTCCAATTTGCTACTGCAATGTTCCCAATTCCATGAAATCCAACTTATACTATAATTTACACTATAATTAGCTTTATTCGTATTAATACTAACGTAATATACCTTTATGTTTGCTTTACCCAAATTTTCATTTCGAAACCAAGTTGTTTACATAACTTACCAAGAATTCTATTTTTAATATCTTTATTTTACAGTTGCTATCTATAAACCTAATATATTTAACACAAGCCAACAGGCAAATTCAATTAATATGTACAATTTCTAACTCAACTTCAAATAATAAAATATTTTCCGATTATATACAATTTCCATATAAGATGTTTTTTCAAACTAACAAAACGAATCACAAATACAGAGCTAATCAGACCAAACCTATTACCATATTACAAAACTTAACAAATAACCTCTACAAAAGAGTTGTTGACACAACCAGATCTAAATAACAAGTGAGCTCTTCATCGCTCTGTTCCCGAGACATCGATTTTTTATTCGATGACGTCATATCCTTGTTGCCATATTTTGGTCAAACATTTTCGGGGTGCATTTTTAACATTGATATTTTCCCAAACTATTATTTGGAAGAAAAATACATAGATTAATATCATATATATACAAATTTACATTTTCTTGTTCGTTAAAATATTTTTTGAAAGCGTATTCCTAAAATTTGGCTTAATATTTATTTTTCAACAACAAAACCCATACTAACATTTCACAATTTACATTTTACACACAGAAACACACCAAATACACACACACACACACACGATATATATATATACAGTATATATATATATATATATATATATATATATATATATATATATATATATATATATATTTATATATATAGTATATATATATATATATATATATATATATATATATAAATATATATATATATATATATATCGTATATATATATATATATATATATATATATATATATATATATATATATATATATATATATATATATATATATATATATATATATATATATATATATATATATATATATTTATATATATATATATATATATATTTTTTTAAATCTTTTATATCTTTTTATGACCTAATTCTTTCTTTTATAATATTTACAATATTTTCTTTAAGTACTTTTATATTTACAAAATATTCTTTATTTTATTTTTAAGGTCCTAACTTTACTTTTAACTTTAATATATTTACAAAAACTTTAATATTTACAAGACTTTACCTCGAATTTCCTCATATTTGTCAACTGCTACTTTTTACCTTAAGCAGGCCTAACTTTGGTGATGGCGTTAGCCTAGCCCCTATGACACCTCCTCATCAAAGCTTACACTAGGGTATCTAGGCTAGATTCCAAAAGTCGATTTCTCAGGTTTTCATCCATAAACAAATTTATTACTCATTCCAGGCTTAATAAACAAAATTCCTCACTCGTCTTGATGTTTTAATTGGTTTTACGGCTAAGGCTCGTACTCGGCTATCTC
Organism: Trachelipus rathkii; assembly: GCA_015478945.1. Classification (NCBI taxonomy): domain Eukaryota; kingdom Metazoa; phylum Arthropoda; class Malacostraca; order Isopoda; family Trachelipodidae; genus Trachelipus; species Trachelipus rathkii. The sequence continues at coordinate 11,476 of JABUQX010148268.1, read as the reverse complement.
CTTTGTTATGGACAATCAGTTCTTCTTTCCTGATAACATACACTGAAATGAAACAAAAACATTACGTGCAAGCAAAACAATTTTTCTCAACCATTTGGCTAAGGCACAAAAATTTTCTCAACGTCAGCTATTGCTAAATATTTACATAATTCAAATTATTTATTATTTTCAAAATTTTATTCCTTGATCGCTAGGGCGATCTATTTTCAGTTATTTTGTTGCTAAAGCAATCTATAGTGATTGCTAAAGCAACCCTACTAAATTAAAACAAAAAATTTTTTTTTTTTTTTCGTCTTCAAAACAATTACTTTTTTGATCCCTAAGGTGATCTTTTTACTATTTATTTTGTTACCAAAACAATCTTTACTTGATTGTTAAGGTAACCATATTTAACTATTTATTCAATGAAGTTCAAAAATTTTCCCCTATATTATATTTCCTTTTACTTTTATTGCCCAAGCAATCACCTTTCGATTGCTAAGGCAATGCATTCATATAACCACTCATTTATTGGCCTATTTACGGTATAATCTTTTCTTTTTCTTTCCTCTTTTCCTCAACTTTTCAGTTGGGTTGACCCAGGCACTTTCGGTGTTCTTTTTCACTTTAATTTTCGCACTACAACCTATATCACTTTCAGTTTTTTCTGTTTCCCTAATCTGTATGCTGTTAATTTCCTTATTTATTTCTACTTTTTTAACCATAGGTGGTGTCATTTCTGCATCCTCATAACTTTGTTCATCAAAACAACTTACACATTCTTCAGATGTTTTACAAATACTTTCATGGCTCCTAGCCTCTTCAAGAGCCTCTAACTCTTGCAACCTAACTATTATCCGCAACACATTTGTTTCAAATTCCGTACAGTCTTTCATAAGGTGTGATTCTCCACAATATAAGCAAAATATGTCTATTCTCTGTTCTTTCACCCTACTAGTCACTTCTTCTTGGTCTGTACTGTCAACTTTTTCTCGTCTATTCTTTTCTATTCTCATGTTACAATCGCTTATCTTGTGTTCCCTCTTGCCACAGAAGAAACAGCAGTTCCATTTTCTGAAACACTGCTCTTCCGTATGACCTCTTTTATAACAGAATGTGCATTCATTTCTTCTTACGTATCGTTCTTGTCTGCTTATTCTTCTATTTCTCAAATTACAATCTTTAATTTGGTGGTCTTTTTGGCCACAATTAAAACAAGATCCATTTTTCCTAAAACAGTTTCCTACTACATGGCCTATCTTGTTACAAAAAGTACAACTAACATTTTCTTCTTGATTTAATTCTCCTTGTACATTCTTCTTATTCTCCATCTTGACACAAATTCTCTTTCTTACCAAACTTATAATTTTATTTTACCAATAAATGGCACTAAATATCCTATTCAAGGTTAACACACTTGTAGTTCAAACTAATTTAATGTTATATAAGGCCCCAGCCTACCCCCCTTCAAAAGATTACACTAAGGGATTGTAGGTGTACCAAGCAGTAAATTTCAAAATAAATCGGACTGGCACAATAATAACCCGGCACGAAACGCAGCATGGCACCAAAAAATATTATGTGGTAGTGCAGCAAAATAATGTCCCGCACCACCCAAAATTTCAAAATAAACAAATCGTATTCAATTTTATCGTATAGTGGTTTCTTAATTACTAAACTGTACAGAGCGTTGTGTTCTAATTTCGTATATCAATACATATAAATTTTATCAATAAACTTATTAACTAATAAAATTATTATTCTAATGCTTGTTCTTTACTTAACCTTCTTGTTAATTAAATTACTCTATATCGTGTTTTATTATTCTTCAGTAGCTATTCCTAAACTATTCCAACTATAATCAGAAACTCTACTCGGACAAGTCAAGTCGTTTAACAGAACCAAAACAATTGAAAGTCACTTACGTAATCTACTCGAGCTCCACTATTCATTATGAAATCAAAATAGACCACGAATGCTTATGTAATTCATAAAACAACAAAATGCTAATGCTATCAAATTTATGAAACTAAATGTTAACTACCAAAATTGTTCAAAATCCACTCAAGTATCAAAATGCTAAAGCTATTTAAGTCATAAAGCTAAATGTCAAATACTAATGTTGTTCAGATTATTTACTCAAATGTCGAATAGAACCAAAAATCAGTACTCTAAAAATTATTTCAAAGTCCAAATGAAAAGTCGTGATAGCTAAACCAAAAGTTACTAAAGTAAATTGTTTCAAAGTCCAAATGAAAAGTCGTGATAGTTAAACTAAAAGTTATTAAAGTAAATTGTTCAAAGTCTTGACTCAACCGTCAACCCTAAAAAGTTTAAGTTAAAGTCGATCATCATGATGAAAGTTCAAACAAAAATCAGATTTGTATCAACATATTATTTCTGAAATTCCGCACAATAATGTTCTTAAGTTGTATCATGCCAATTTATAATCCACAAAGCAAAATCAATAAAATCTATAAGGCAATCTATTTCAAAAGGTCAATGTATAAATCTATATTCAACTCGTATACTAGCTTATGTTCCAATTAATATACTAAGTTATTCTAAGTCAATATACTAATTTATTTTCAAATTCAGTATGTTAAGTCATGTTCAAAGTCAAAAACACGAATCTATTTTCAAAGTCAGAATGCTAATTTATTTTCAAAGTCAGAATGCTAAATTATAAATATTTCTGAAACTCCGTACACCAAAATATTTCTGAAACTCTGTGCACAAATTATTTCTGAAATTCAGTACACTCAGCTATTTTTGTCAAATTAATATTTCTGAAACTCAGTGCACGAAACCATTTCCGAAATTCAAGGCACAAAACTATTTCTGAAATTCCGCGCACTAAATTATTTCTGAAACTTCGTTGCGTTATTCAAAGACAGTTGCTTAATTAACCGATCTTAATATTCAGAATTTACCAGGTGGTTTTTTCCAACCCAATAATTATGATTGTTACGAAGATTCTACACAAATAACCGTCAAAATCCAAACTCGTATGATGACAATAAAAACATGATAGTCAATATATAAATTAGCAAAATTATTCCAAACTCTTTTTTACCGTTTCAATATTTATCAGGTTACCGTTTAAAAGCAAACTAACATGTTTAGTAAATAAAAGAAATTACACACTATCCATTTTATTAAAAACTCCACACTAACAATTTACGTAATATATTTACAATCCTAAAATTGAACAAACCATCCAATATGCAAAAAAGAATCTTATTTTCAATCTCAAAACGAAGTCAAACTTTATAACTTCAAATATGCTTTCTAAACTGTTATAAACTTTTCAAAATTTTAACTTACTAATTATCAAATAATCAAAAATATATTTCTATGTTGGTCAAATTACTTTGCCCAATTGTAAACAATTCAATCTAACAAACGTTTAATTTCCAAGTCGATCTTACATTTACCTATCATTACAACGATAATTTCTAAAATGCTAATGCGATACTTTATATTCCAATTTGCTACTGCAATGTTCCCAATTCCATGAAATCCAACTTATACTATAATTTACACTATAATTAGCTTTATTCGTATTACTACTAACGTAATATACCTTTACGTTTGCTTTACCCAAATTTTCATTTCGAAACCAAGTTGTTTACATAACTTACCAAGAATTCTATTTTTAATATCTTTATTTTACAGTTGCTATCTATAAACTAGGGATGTACCGATACCAGAAAAGAGGCCGATACCGATACCGATACTCTATTTTTTTAGGTGCCGATACCGATACCGATACCGATACCGATACTTTAATTAAAATAATAAATACACAGTAATAAGATATAACATTTGTGTACTGCTAGGCAACTCAATATTGCATTCCCTGTACAACCTTAGTCATTTATATTTCATATTTGGTTGTGCCCAAGTATATTTATTTTATAAATTAAAATAGTATATATCTTTAAAGAATAATAAATGCAAATATAATATTAATAAGTTTTTTATGTTTGTATTTATTCAAAAAATATTCCATTTCCATTTTCCAGTAAGTATTAACAAAGTTTAGCTACTAGCTTTTATATTTTAACATGGTTACAATTTACAAGATTTTTTAACTAGCTACAATATAAAGAATAAAAATAATGAAAGAAGAGACCTCAATTAATTAGCTGAAAAGATTAAAAAAAAATGCTATTACTCAAACATGACATAATAATAATATACTCCTTTAAGATAAAGATAGATATCATTCAATACTCAAATTCAAAAATTCACAAATTATGATGCAAAAACATTAAGGTTTCACTAGTATCTGGTGAGAGCCTGTTCCTTTTTGGGGTGTTTACATTCCTACCTACACTATAAATACGCTCTCTCTCGACTGATGAAGGAGGTGCTGATAATTATTTGCCTGCAAGCACTGATAATAATGAAAACCCATTTTTATGCCACGCATGAAAGGATTCTCCTCTGTAAGCAGCATCTCCATGTTTTCAGAACCTCATCTCCTCTTCACAGATTGCAAATTTGAATTATCTTTTGCTCCTTGATGACTGTCTCTTCAGTTTCTACGATGAGGTTCCTTGGTGTGATTCCTTTGAAGGTGAATGTGATGTCAATACTGGACCTGGAACTTATCAATGGCCAATATATCCAAATCCTCATCTTCAGTAGGTTTATTTGCTGAAACCCCACCATCGTCACTATCAGAGCTGTTGCCAGGGGTTGCAGATAAGGCGTTTCCACTTGTGAATCTTTTTACTTTCAAGCGCGAGCAAGCTCCTGGTTATGCTATTTAAATGCATTCTAGAAGTGGTTCACCGTCGGAGATGCCACTTGTGGGGTTTCAGCTAGCTTTAAGGAATTCCTTATAGAAACCTTTATTAGTTTTTTTACAGTTGTCACTGCTGCTCACGGGCAAACCCCAATCAAGGAGGGGGTGTAGAACGCCTCAAAATTCATCTAACGCAATTCCTCAGATGTGAGCACAGACCAGGCTTTAAAGTGAAGGAGAACAAATTGAGTAGGAAACACAGATGATGGAAGAGAATTCCACAGAACAGAGGTGGCAGGAAAGAAAAAGCACTGCAGCGAAACTTGGAGTTACTGATATCAACACAAACTCATGTGCCGACACAGCATTCCTTGTGCTACGAGGGCGTCGTAGGTGCTGGTACGCGAGTGGAAAGTTCCCTCGAGCACTTGCCGCTACAGTACCTATAGAAAAGGGATAAAGCACCAACATCTTGCCGCAAATATAGAGGGTCAAGTGAACTAGAAAGTACAGGACAGTTTATAAGTCTTTTGGCCTTTGACTCGACTCTATCCAAAAGCCGGGTGAAACCAGAGCCCTCCCAGATATGAGAGCAGTACTCCATACAAGGGCGGAAGAGACCTTTGTATAGCTGGAGTAACTGAGAAGAAGAAAAAAAGTTTCGCAGTCTAAACAGAACTCCCAGTTTCTTTGAGGCCGCCCTAGCAATCGTTTTCATTTGAGGTTTTCAATACAATTTTTTGTTTATGTTAAAAGGCCAAGGATGTTTATATTGTCAACAGGGAGAAATGAGAGAACCACAAAGAGATAGGAAAGAAGTCTAGAGAGATTTTAAGAGTTGTTTTTAAAGAATTGAATTTCACAAGCTTAACACCCAACCCTGAAATTCATCCTAGATCAGCTAGTGAATAGAATCGAAAGATTAACACGTTAAAGGTAATTCTTGAAGTAAAAGAGGGAGCAGAATTGAAATGAGTTGAAGAATGAAGGGTCGAGTCATCGGCATATGAGTGCATAAAGTTAGATGTGCAGGTGAGAAGATCATTGATGAAAAGCAGGAATAAAGTAGGAGATAAAACAGAACCCTGAAGAACACCACTATTGACAGAAAAAGAAGTCGTCCCATCAACAACAGCCGACATTGAGCGATTTAAAAGAAAGCTAGACATAAGTAAGCAAAGAGAAGAAGGGAAACCTAAAGGAGGGGAGCTGAGAGAGTAGGAACACGCACCATACCCGGTCAAATGCCATATATATGTAGCACAACACACGGGGTCCCCCATAGTTCCTAAGGGCGGAAAACCATAAATCTGTTAAAAAGGAATTTATATCGCCAGTAGATCTCGAGCGCCGAAAGCCGTACTGGCAATCGGAAAGAAGGGAATGAGATTAAAGAAGATCTAAGAAGTGAGAGTTGAGAAGGGTTTCAAAGATCTTAGAAAGAATACAAGTTAAAGCTATAGGGCGATAGTTAGAAGGATCAGAGCAGCATCCTTTTTTCGGAATAGGTTGGACATATGTGCGCTTCAACACTGAGGGAAAGTGCTATATTGAGGCATAGAGAATATAGTTGAACGAGGGACGGGGTCAGCACGGAAGCACACTTATTCAAAACTCGGAGGAATGCCATCCGGGCCACCCGCCTTCCTAACGTTCATAGATTTCAGAGCCCATGCCCGATCAAATGTAATCTCAGGCAAAGGCATAGGACACCTGAGAGGAGGAAGAGGAATGCCAGAATCGTCCAGGGGTGAGTTGTAGGAAAATAGGAGGCCAAAGAGATGATTGGCCTTTTCAGTTGGAGTATTAACAACAGAATCATCAGAGTCGAATAAGAGAGGAAAGGATGTGATTTACAGAAGTTGCTGAGTATGTTTTTGCAAGAGTCAGAGAAATTTGTCGTGTGGAGAACCAAGGGGAGGTCACGCACTGCTTAATGAAAGTCCCTTTGCTCACAAAGAGTACCCCAGCAACGATTTCTAGCTGAATGAAATTTGGCAAGAGTGATAGGAGAACGAGAATTTTTCCACCCCCGATACGCACTGTCTCTAGCCTGAATGGCCAGAGAACAAGCACGATCGAACCATGATTTTGAGGAGAAAAAGATTTAGTCTAAGAAGGAATGAACTTGCTCATCCCATCAACAATTACAGTTCCCACTTTATCGGCAGAAGCTGAAGCGTCTTCAGAGTCAAAGCAGACACTCCAATTATATTTAGCGTAGAAGCAAAGCCATGACCCCCAATCGGCCCTATCAAAGTGCCGTAAAAACTGCATAGGGCAGGATGGAGATGTTGGAGAGAAAACATTAAAATTAAGAGATATAAGGTTGTTGTCATATTTACCGATAGGAGTGAAGGTGGTTTATTTATAGAAAGAAGGACTAGTGGTGAAACATAGGTCAAGTGTGTTCAAGAATCGGTTGGGACGATCCGGAATGTGTGTAGGTTCTTTAATTAGTTGCTACAGATCGTTGAGAATGTTGAATGATTCGCTTCCTCCCCACCTATTAGTATGAGAGGAACCCAAGAGCAAACTCATATGTCACATTGACAGTAGACACATCCAAATGCGGTAAATAACACTCGTGAGAAGTAGTAAGGTAATCAAAAAAGGCATGGAAAATCTGTTCTGTTAGGAGAACAGTAGCAGAAGCATAAGATTATTGTAGTAGAAGGAAGAAAGATTTTAAGCCACAGAACATCGAAGTTAGGAGATTCGAGATTCTCGAGACGTGTTATAGGAGTTTTATATTTACATAGGCCACTAACCCACCCTTCAGACGGAAATTATAAAATAAGTTATAGTTGGATATATTAAATCCAGTTGAAGGATGAATTTTAGCCATCTGGGTCTCAGACAAGAGCATAAAATTAGGTTGAGTTAGAGTAGTATTCATGGATGCAGAGTTAGAGTGCAAGCCATTGATGTTCGTAAAGTCAAAAGAAAGCCACGCGCGAGAGCGCGCTTTCATACACACGCACACAAATTCACAAAAAAAAAAAAAAAAAAAACAGAAAACAAATAGACAAAAAACCAAAGGGAGAAATGAGAAAAATTATTCGGATCGCTAAAACCTAAATTTAAAACCTAAAATAAAAAAACAACCTATTTACTGCAAATATCTAAAATATGAATAATCCAGAAAGTTTAAAAACACTCGCACACTCCTCACGAAATTGCGTACAAAAAAAAAAAAAAAACTATTGATCAACTAAAAAAGTAAAAAATAAATCTGTATAAATTATAATAATGGCTGTTCAAATAGGTAAATGTTACGCTAAAGCCCAAGTTCGAGAAACGCTAAAAATCTAAGTTAAAAAGGAAATCGAGGAAAAAAAAAACATAACCTAGTACTAGCTATCTAAATCGAAATAGATTTATTATTGAATCTAAAAGTTTCTCATAATTTTTCACCAAAAATGTGTATCGGAAAAGTTATCAATATAGCCTACTTCTGATACCTGACAACAGATCTTCGATACCCCCCAAAATGGCCGATACTACCGATACCGATACCGATACTATCGGTACATCCCTACTATAAACCTAATATATTTAACACAAGCCAACAGGCAAATTCAATTAATATGTACAATTTCTAACTCAACTTCAAATAATAAAATATTTTCCGATTATATACAATTTCCATATAAGATGTTTTTTCAAACTAACAAAACGAATCACAAATACAGAGCTAATCAGACCAAACCTATTACCATATTACAAAACTTAACAAATAACCTCTACAAAAGAGTTGTTGACACAACCAGATCTAAATAACAAGTGAGCTCTTCATCGCTCTGTTCCCGAGACATCGATTTTTTATTCGATGACGTCATATCCTTGTTGCCATATTTTGGTCAAACATTTTCGGGGTGCATTTTTAACATTGATATTTTCCCAAACTATTATTTGGAAGAAAAATACATAGATTAATATCATATATATACAAATTTACATTTTCTTGTTCGTTAAAATATTTTTTGAAAGCGTATTCCTAAAATTTGGCTTAATATTTATTTTTCAACAAAACCCATACTAACATTTTACAATTTACATTTCATTTTCACGCGTGTGGCCACACTCAAATACACACACACACACACACATATATATATATATATATATATATATATATATATATATATATATATATATATATATATATATATATATATATATATATATATATATATATATATATATATATATATACATACATATATATATATTTCTTAAATCTTTTATATCTTTTTATGACCTAATTCTTCTTTTATAATATTTACAATGGCCCTACTTTTAATTTTCTTTAAGTACTTTTATATTTACAAAATATTCTTTATTTTATTTTTAAGGTCCTAACTTTACTTTTAACTTTAATATATTTTTTTTTTTTTTTTTTTTTTTTTTTTTAATGTCATTACCACCGCTCACGGGCAGGGCCCTATTCAAGGAGGGGGTGTTATTTTTAATATTATCCTTATCACATCTAACAACATCTTTATCATTCTCACTAAAAAAGTGTTATATTCCTCTGAACAAATATAGAAGCTTCCTTAAATTCGTTAAAATAACTTCTACATGAGCCAATATCCCCCTTCTTCGTCAAAAAATAAATCGTGTTGATCGTTGAGTCTTTTATCAATGACCGAATATTGGTTTTAACTACACGACTGAAACTCGATGCAATGATTTATCGGGTTTATTTCTCTGAGGTGTAGTCTTCTTCGTCCTAAATGAAGATTTGATTTTATTTGTTTTCTTTTCGCAAGTGTCTGGATTGTCAACAGCCATTGTTTCTACAAAGTTTCCACGTAATTTTAATAAAAAAAACTTTAAACAAAACAAAAACTTTAATATTTACAAGACTTTACCTCGAATTTCCTCATATTTGTCAACTCGCTACTTTTTACCTAAGCAGGCTCAACCCTTTGGTGATGGCGTTAGCCTAGCCCCTATGACACCTCCTCATCAAAGCTTACACTAGGGTATCTAGGCTAGATTCCAAAAGTCGATTTCTCAGGTTTTCATCCATAAACAATTTTATTACTCATTCCAGGCTTAATAAACAAAATTCCTCACTCGTCTTGATGTTTTAATTGGTTTTACGGCTAAGGCTCGTACTCGGCTATCTCCTTTGTTATGGACAATCAGTTCTTCTTTCCTGATAACATACACTGAAATGAAACAAAAACATTACGTGCAAGCAAAACAATTTTTCTCAACCATTTGGCTAAGGCACAAAAATTTTCTCAACGTCAGCTATTGCTAAATATTTACATAATTCAAATTATTTATTATTTTCAAAATTTTATTCCTTGATCGCTAGGGCGATCTATTTTCAGTTATTTTGTTGCTAAAGCAATCTATAGTGATTGCTAAAGCAACCCTACTAAATAAAAACAAAAAATTTTTTTTTTTTTTTCGTCTTCAAAACAATTACTTTGATCCCTAAGGTGATATTTTTACTATTTATTTTGTTACCAAAACAATCTTTACTTGATTGTTAAGGTAACCATATTTAACTATTTATTCAATGAAGTTCAAAAATTTTCCCCTATATTATATTTCCTTTTACTTTTATTGCCCAAGCAATCACCTTTCGATTGCTAAGGCAATGCATTCATATAACCACTCATTTATTGGCCTATTTACGGTATAATCTTTTCTTTTTCTTTCCTCTTTTCCTCAACTTTTCAGTTGGGTTGACCCAGGCACTTTCGGTGTTCTTTTTCACTTTAATTTTCGCACTACAACCTATATCACTTTCAGTTTTTTCTGTTTCCCTAATCTGTATGCTGTTAATTTCCTTATTTATTTCTACTTTTTTAACCATAGGTGGTGTCATTTCTGCATCCTCATAACTTTGTTCATCAAAACAACTTACACATTCTTCAGATGTTTTACAAATACTTTCATGGCTCCTAGCCTCTTCAAGAGCCTCTAACTCTTGCAACCTAACTATTATCCGCAACACATTTGTTTCAAATTCCGTACATTCTTTCATAAGGTGTGATTCTCCACAATATAAGCAAAATTTGTCTATTCTCCGTTCTTTCACCCTACTAGTCACTTCTTCTTGGTCTGTACTGTCAACTTTTTCTCGTCTACTCTTTTCTATTCTCATGTTGCAATTATCTATCTTGCCACAGAAGAAACAGCAGTTCCATTTTCTGAAACACTGCTCTTCCGTATGACCTCTTTTATAACAGAATGTGCATTCATTTCTTCTTACGTATCGTTCTTGTCTGCTTATTCTTCTATTTCTCAAATTACAATCTTTAATTTGGTGGTCTTTTTGGCCACAATTAAAACAAGATCCATTTTTCCTAAAACAGTTTCCTTCTACATGGCCTATCTTGTTACAAAAAGTACAACTAACTCTCTTTTCTTGATTTAATTCTCCTTGTACATTCTTCTTATTCTCCATCTTGACACAAATTCTCTTTCTTACCAAACTTATAATTTTATTTTACCAATAAATGGCACTAAATATCCTATTCAAGGTTAACACACTTGTAGTTCAAACTAATTTAATGTTATATAAGGCCCCAGCCTACCCCCCTTCAAAAGATTACACTAAGGGATTGTAGGTGTACCAAGCAGTAAATTTCAAAATAAATCGGACTGGCACAATAATAACCCGGCACGAAACGCAGCATGGCACCAAAAAATATTATGTGGTAGTGCAGCAAAATAATGTCCCGCACCACCCAAAATTTCAAAATAAACAAATCG
>JABUQX010148267.1:12500-28565 GCA_015478945.1 Trachelipus rathkii | reverse complement strand
AGTATCGAGATATTTATCGAAGAGGACACGCAGGTTCAGTTCCAATAAATATTTTCTGTTGTCTAGGGGTTAAACTTTTTCAAATCCTTTAGAACTTGCTGAATCTTAAAGGACCAAGCTTCAATGAATTCATCTAACGCAGCGTTTTAACTGGGGGGGCGGCGAGCGGATATACGTTGGGGCGCGGTGGGTCACAAAAAATAAAATATTTATAATCAAATGTTACACAGTTGTTATTTATAAAAAGTTAATACTTAATAAAATAAAAATTATATACTTAATGTATCGAAAAGCATCTTTTATTAAGGAATTATATATATATATATATATATATATATATATCTATATATATAAATAACATAAAGAAAAAAGATATATATATATATATATATATATATATATATATATATATATATATATATATATATATATATATATATATATATATATATATATATATTATATATATATATATATATATATTATAAAATTATGTACTCTCCTCGTTAATTTTAAGATGAGTCAAATACACATTTTTATGCATAGGTAGTTTAAAGGTAACTTAAACTGTGATAAATTTAAATTTACTTGATATTACGCAGATGGAGAAATGCACCCTTAAAAAATATGAAAAGAAACAAAAAACAACTTACTTGAGTAAAATCAGTAGATAGGTAACGGCAAGCGGTTAATTGATTGGAAAATTGTTCTTTTCCACAGTTATATTGAAATACGTTTCTTTCAATCAACAGTTAGTTACTGGGTAAACTTCTCTTCACCTACGTAGGTCTTGATACGAAACCACACAGTTTAAATCACAATTTTATTTGAATAGTTAAAACTTGAAAAGCCATAACATAATTTTGATCATGAAATTAAAGACTTCTTTAACGATATTCACGAAATCGATCAAAAAGGCAAAAACGGAGATTCACAAATGGTATTCGGTATATTCACACACGAAAGTAAAAAGCAAAAGAACAGATTCACAGACGGTATTTTCGACACGAAGCAAAAAGGCAAAAGACCTTGATTTAGGTAATTTTTTTACCGAGTGAGATTTTGCTGTTCTTGTTCCTTTCAATTCAAAAGGAAACATTTCTCCAATTATAGCGAAAAACAAATGAATAATGAAAAACGCAATTAGCATTAATTCAGTAATTACCATTTTGAACATTTGACAAATAATTGAAAGTGAAAGTATGACTTAATATTTGAGATACTAAAGATTAAATTTTAATATCCTGGGCGGGGGCGATGGCATAAATTACGACGAATTTGTGTCATAATAAAAAAAGAAAGAAAAAACTTTAATCATTAAATTATCCGAAATAATGATACTAATCATCAGAATCTGAGGATTCTTCTGATTCCGATTCCGAATCGATACCGACATTGAGAAATTTAGATCGCGCCACGACCACCGCTTTTCTTTTAGGACGAGATTGTTGATTTGTTGTGGAATTATCATTGGTTACTGGATTATAACAGACTATGTTTGAGAAGAAGATATGAAGGAACCATCGTAGTAGAAGGGGCATCAGTTCCTAACGAGTTATTCCGATTCCCACTATGAGTCAAAGATAATTCCAGAGGGAATAAATGTTTAATAGGATACACATTTATTAGCCTTCCTGGGGTACGGACTTTAACAGAACGAACTTTACCATCATCTCCATATATGAGCGTTTGGATTATGCCCATTTGCCAATATGGGCGCTCCTTTACAGGACTTTTAATAAGTACAACATCCCCCACTTTTACTTTATTTTTCCATGCGACCTGATACAGATCTCTTCCTACTTCTCTCAGGCTTAAGAGGTATTCGGTATACCATCGAGTTCTAAAGTCCTCAAACATCTCCGAAGATCTCTTGAGGGACTGAATAAGTTCCTCTCTTGAAGGTGAATTGGAAGAAGTAGGATCAGTTAAAATGAGACTTGTATTAGCCAAAGGTTTTAAAAAACAATTTGGTGTTAAGGGTACAATATCGTTGTCCGAAGAGGTGTAAGTTAGAGGTCTCGAGTTAATAGCGTCAGCGATATCCGCCAGGATAGTGATAAAATCAAAATATTCCAAACTTTTACGCCCTACTGTCTTGTAGAGGCAGTTTTTGACAGTCCGGATTGATCTTTCCCACATACTTCCCATCCAAGGGCTATACAATGGAATTCGGATATGTTTAATTTGATTTTGACGCAGAAACTCGGAACCTGTTTCCGAAACAACGAATTGTTCAAGAGCATCCGCGCTTCTATTAAAGGAACGGGCATTGTCACTATATAAGAAATTTGGAACTCCAAACTTAGTGACAAAACGCTTGAACGATTGCACAAATGATTTTGCAGACATGTCAGGGATCAAATCTAAATACACACAACGAATGTTGAGACAAGTGTACAACAATATGTACATTTTTTGTGGTTGATTTGAACCTTTGACTTTGACAAAGAAATGTTTAGTGTAGTCAACACCTACACTATTGAAAGGACGATAAAAGTTAACTTGAACTTTTGTGAAATTTGTGAACTTTGGATATTGAAAGGAAAAGCTGTTGTACTTTTTACAGATGACACATTCCGACAGTATTTTTCTTATCGTGTGTCGAGCTGATGTAATCCAATAACCTTTTAAGCGAATACATGTAAGGGTTGCCTGAATGCCAAGGTGTTTACAGGCAACATGCGCATCCTTAATGATGAGAAAGGTCAGATGATGTGATTTACTAAGAACTACAGGATTCACCACCTCAAAACAATAATAATTAGTACGAGATAGACGGCCCTTACTTCTGATGAGCCCTGAGTCATCTAAAAAGAGGTTGAGACGAGAAACCAAATCAGGTGGTGTTTTAGCAGAAGCAGGGTTCGACTTAACATCATTAAGAAACCGAAGTTCAACAGAAAAGCTTTCCTGCTGCATGACTTTTAACAAGAAAAGTCTAGCTTTTCTGTCACATTCGATTGAGGAAAGAGTTGATACACCGAATTTGAAAAGTAGAGAACATACTCTTAACAATGTTGACAAAGAAGAATATCGTGAAATGTTGATGATAGGAGGAGGTGGGGCCTGTATGACCATAAATGTTGAAGAAGGGTCCACCATTCCTCCCCCCGAACTGCTGAAATTGGGCCAGTAAACCTGATCGTAGCGGAGCCAGTTTGGACCAAATTTCCAAAGGCTTAGTTTTTTGACAAACTCTCGATGTGATAATCCTCGAGTTATCAAGTCGGCAGGGTTTTCATCCGTTTTAACGTAGTGAAAAGAGATAGGCAGTAAATTGTCATCTCTCATGGAGGAGACCATGCTTTTGATATCTTGGATTCTATTTTTGACAAAAATTTGTTTTGTTTTGCTACCTCCTCCCGCTACCCATGCTAGGACGATTTGGGAATCCGAGAAGATGTTGACAGCCTTGAATTCAACCTCTGTCAATCCCGTCAATATTTGTGGAAGGCACTTAAGAGCTAAATAAACTGATAGTAGCTCGAGACAAGGAAGTGTTTTTCCTCTGAGAGGAGCCACCTTAGATTTTGCCCACAATAATGACGGGGCAGTTTCTGAACCGGTGACGTAGACTGCAAACCCATAACATTGTGAACTTGCGTCACAAAAGATGTTGAGAGTTGAATTTGCTGATGCTTCAAAGCAGAAGCGTTGAAAAGATAAGTTTTTGAGGTCGTCGAGATTAGCACGAAGTTTCTCCCAATCTTCTTTTATATCTTGGTCAATAGAGTCATCCCAACTCATTTCTTTCTCCCATGTCCGCCTCATCAACAGACGTCCCCTTAAAGTTACAGGAAGGAAAAAAGAAAGAGGATCAAAGATTTTGTTTACCTGGGAGAGAAGATCTCGTTTTGATTCGACTGAGGTAAGGTCAAAGTCTGCTAATCTAAGGGTATCATTTTCTGGATGATAGAGATACCCCAAGACTTTTTCCTCATCACAGTTATGAGAGGAAAGCATCTGATCGTCTCTGATTTGAGCTTTTAAATCAGGGTGGTTGGTGTTCAAGGAACGCAAGTTGAACCCACCCTCCTTCATCCTTTCTACCGAGGCTGCATAGATGTCTCTCAAAACAACAGGGGATGAATGAGTGTAGGTAAAATTATCCACATACAAGTTATTGACCAGAAGCTGAGAGACCAGATCGAATGAATATTTGCTTTTAATATGATGCCTTATTACGGCTCCTAAGATAAAAGGGGATACCGCAAGGCCAAAAATGATTGTCGCGTACCTATAAGTAACAAGTTTGGCATCTTCTTCCCAGAAGAAACAAAACTTGTTACGATCGCTTTCAAGTTTAAGATAGATTTGAAGAAAGGCTTTCGAGATGTCAGCGACAACCACATATTTGTTGGTCCTAAACGAAAGAAGGAGACGAAGTAAAGGAACCAACAAGTCGATGCCTGGTTAACAGGCTTGATTAAGAGAAGGAGCGCCTTTTGTTCTAAGGCTACAATTGAACACAGGCCTGATTTTCGTTGAAACCTGATCAGCCATCTTTATTACAGGCCTGTGGGGGATCCATATGTAACGATCGAACTCCTTCGGATCAACAGAGATGATTTCGATGATACCACATCTCAGCTGTTCCTTAAAAACATCAGTGTAGGCCTTATCAAGACCTTGATTGCTGAGACGATTTTTAACTCGTCTAAGCGTACTTAAAGCAATACGATAATTCGAGGGGACCTGATCCACTAATTCTGGGATCCATGGGATTTCAATATGGTATTTTCCATTGATAAATTGAATTGCATTGTGGAATTTAGAGATAAATTCCTTATCGATGGTACCATAATCCTTCTCCTCCTGAATACCCAAGGACTCCAAGCTGTACAGATATTCCAAACCCAGGTCGGCACTTATTTCATTTGAAGAAATGCCAAGTACGTTCGGGTAAGTAGGATGAGGGTCAATGATCGAGTTGACGAGATTAGGAGAAGCTTGGAATAGGTGTTTTGGCAGCGAGGAGACAGACATGGATAGTCATGAATCCTTCTGATTTGATTGTATATCAAGAGTTGATGCTGAAGTCTGCTTTCTGTATAGAAAGGCTTGTTGATGAGGAAGTAGAAAAGAATTCACTGGGCCGAAAGGAACCAACCCAAAGCAAGTCTGAATGGCACTACCTTCCAAACAATCGATAATTTGGAAGTGTTTCATATGACATAAAGTGTCAGTACCTAAAAGAAGGTCGATGTCATCGACCGAATCCCCATAAGGGCCCACAAAGGACTTGTCAGCCACATTATATTTTAACGAAATGCGACTAATGGCTGATGCTAACCCTTTAACCGCAAATCCAACATCCAAAGAAGGGTCGACCAGAACCGGGGTTCTAAAGAAGGAATCGCAGCAGCAATTTATATCTAGGTCGACTAGGTACGATGTACGTTCTTCTTCTCCGATGAATGTTTTAATGGGATTTTTGATTATAGGTAATTGTTCACAGTTGATCCCGAGTTTAGTAAGCAATTTAGGGCCAGCATATGTTCTCTGAGAACCCAAGTCTATAAGAGAACGAATAGGAACTGATTTGTTATTGTGCCTTGCTATTATGGTTATTGTAGGCAGAATATGTGAAGCTGATGATTGCCCAGTATTAATACAAAGATGATTAACATCAGCTTTATTTCCTTCATCAGCATTTTCTTGACGAGAATGCTCCCTGTTTTGATTAGTGGTTCCAGCGGAACAGAGAGCGGCTAGATGTTTTCGGCTCTTACATTTATAGCAAGGATACTTTAAATTGAGTGTTTTAGCTGGGCATGTATCTGCCATGTGCTTTATGCTGGAACAGTTACAGCACATGTTTAATGCCACACATCTGTCCCTTTTTGATTTAGGGTTTACGTAAACCGTGCAGTCAGAGAGGTAATGGTCTCCATTGCACAGCTTACACTTGACTTCCCTTGAAGATTGATTATTCGAATTTGAATTAGAATTTGATTGAGGTTCAGAAGAGAAAGTAGTTCTTTTTAGAGAGCCACTACCTTTTGAAGTGTTGAAAGTATGACTCTTCTGATCAGAGGGTCTCCTCTTCTCCCTTTTGAAGTTCCCTTTGGAAGATGATGATTTAGTTGATGAGAATGAAGTTGAGGTCTGAGAGGTGCGAAACCTCAGCATTGATTGAATTATCTGATTATGCTCCTTAAATATCA
Source organism: Trachelipus rathkii (assembly GCA_015478945.1). Taxonomy (NCBI): domain Eukaryota; kingdom Metazoa; phylum Arthropoda; class Malacostraca; order Isopoda; family Trachelipodidae; genus Trachelipus; species Trachelipus rathkii. Next base: position 22,395 of record JABUQX010148267.1, on the reverse strand, counting down.
GATTAATTGACGGATATTGTTCCTTAGTCGCCAGCTTCAACTCTCTTAAAAATGAGAGAGGAAGTTTATCAACTAATATATGGCTGATTAATTTGCAGCCAGAACTATCCTCTGGGAAGAGGTCAACCCCGAGCTCCTTGAGTTCTTTTAGATGAGCCCGAACCTTTAAAATAAAGGATCTGACTGTTTCAAGTTGCTTCCCGTCCAGAGGTGGTGATGAGTCCAGTTCATGGAAAATAGAATCAATAATGAAGGCCTTGTCCAAATAATGTTCTTTTAAAATGGACAAGGCAACTTCATAGTTCTCATCCGTACCCGTCAAATGCTCAATGTCTCTGAGAGCATATCCCTTTAAATGGGACTTGAGATACTGCAACTTAACAGCTTGTGACAAGTCCTTCCTCCCCCCATACACATTATTGAACTCCTGCAGGAAGGAACGAAAGGAGTGCTTGTCCTTCTCGCCTGAAAAATCTCCGCATTTTAGGGCTGGGATCTTCAGGCTAAAAGGCTGCATGGGAAAAGACTTGGAGTGTTCACAGCATGTTTTGTTCGAATTTGAAGCTGCTCTCTCATTATCAGAAAGGGCATCAGAAGATCTTCGAGACTCGATTTCATATCCATATTCGACTCTTAACAGTTGAAGAGCTTGAGCCACTTTTATGTGGTAAGCATCAGTAGCGGAAATCTCTTCGTCTAGAAGCGATTGGTCGAACTTGGTGTACTCAGCCCCTATTAATAGGTTTTCGATCAGAGTATCTTGAGCCTTAATGTCCGAGATAATCGAGGTCACCTTGTCGAAAATTGTTTTGATAACAACAGGGTCGATGAGGGTAGGTGACTCTGTATCATCACCTTTTTCAGGAAAATGTTTGCAGCATAGAGTAAGCTTTCTTCTTAAAACACCCCTTTTCATCCGAAGGGGACTCAGCTCACCCTGTAATGTTGCTTTTAAACTAGCTATATTTTCATCCGAAGAAGACGCAGGTTTTTCATTTGAGAACTCCTCTGTGACCTTTAAGTCTAAATCGTTTAAGATATCCATCGTGAACAAATTATATTTAAATATGAAGTAGTGTGAATATTTCCCAACTGGCTACTAGAGCAGCCTATAAACCCTGGGAAACTAACTGCGCAGAAAAATATCAACAGCGCAGAAAAATATTAACTGCGCCCAAAAAAAACACACTGCAGAGTCAAAAGCACAAAAAAATGTAAACAGCGCAGAAAAATATCAATAGCGCAGAAAAATATCAACTGCGCCTGAGAAAACCGCACTGAAGAATCAAAAGTACAAAAAAATGTCAACAGCGCAGAAAAATATCACATAAATCAATTTCGCCCACGTGAAACAAACACAAAGTCAATTGCGCACACGTGAAGCAACTACCAAGTCACTGCGCATATATGAAATGAACTGCGCAACTATAAAGTCAATTGCGCACGTATGAGTTGACTGCGCACACGTGAAGCAACTGCAAAGTCACTGCGCACCTATGAAGCAAACTCAAAGTCAATTGCGCACATATAAGTTGACTGCGCACACGAAAAACAACTACAAAGTCACTGCGCACGTATGAAGCAAACACAAATGAACTGCGCAACTATAAAGTCAATTGCACACGTATGAGTTGACTGCGCACACGTGAAGCAACTGCAAAGTCACTGCGCACCTATGAAGCAAACTCAAAGTCAATTGCGCACGTATAAGTTGACTGCGCACACGAGAAGCAGCTACAAAGTTAATTGCGCACGAGAAAACAAGCACAAAGTCAATTGCGCACGTAGCGCACGTATGAAGCAAACACAAATGAACTGCGCAACTATAAAGTCAATTGCGCACGTATGAGTTGACTGCGCACACGTGAAGCAACTGCAAAGTCACTGCGCACCTATGAAGCAAACTCAAAGTCAATTGCGCACATATAAGTTGACTGCGCACACGAAAAACAACTACAAAGTCACTGCGCACGTATGAAGCAAACACAAATGAACTGCGCAACTATAAAGTCAATTGCGCACGTATGAGTTGACTGCGCACACGTGAAGCAACTGCAAAGTCAATTGCGCACGAGAAAACAAGCACAAAGTCAATTGCGCACGTATAAGTGAACTGCGCACACGTGAAGCAACTACAAAGTCAATTGCGCACGAGAAAACAAGCACAAAGTCAATTGCGCACGTATAAGTGAACAGCGCAGGTGTGGAAACAAATACGCACTCTTAAAATGAACTGCGCACGTTTAAATTGAACAAACAGCGCAGGTGCGAAAACAAATGCGCACTCTTGAAATGAACTGCGCACATATGAAGTCGATATACCGCACCGCACCGCACCGTTTCGCACTGCACCGCACCGTTTCGCACGCACCAGAACTGCACCGCACCGTTCCGCACTGCACCGCACCGCACCGTTTCGCACGCACCAGAACTGTACCGCACCGTTCCGCACAGCACCAGAACTGTACCGCACCGTTCCGCACAGCACCGCACCGTTTGAACCACTATGCGTTTACAACTCAACACTGCACAATAAAGATTGCTGAAGCAATGCAATATGCAAAACACCTTCGCAACTGCACAATAAAGATTATTAAAATGCAATATGCAATATGTTGGTCCGGCGTTTGTGTTTAAGTAAAGCACAGTGTGTAACGAACGAAAGTTGACACAACCGTTTAAATAAATAAGCGAACCCAGGACATCAAAATTCAATATATATATATTTGTAAATATATAACCTAGCAAATAAGCACTTTAAATATAGCGAAAAATTTCTTTATGCCAAAAAAAAATAGCTCGAATTTTACTCACTAGATACTAAAGGCCATATTAATAAAGTATTTATCAAATACGAAGAATTTTAACTCAAAAAATATACGAAAAAGGTTTCAAAATTGCTAAATAAATATGAGAGCAAATTTCAAATTTAGCAAAAGAACTTATGTCAAATATTCAAAAATGGCAAGAAAATAAATATACGAGAGTAGGAAACAACTTTTCCAAAATAATTTCAAAATCTGCAAAATTTTAAAGAAATTATTTTACTAAATTGCAAAATTTGTAAGAACAATTTTCCAAAATATAAAAATTATGTACTCTCCTCGTTAATTTTAAGATGAGTCAAATACACATTTTTATGCATAGGTAGTTTAAAAGTAACTTAAACTGTGATAAATTTAAATTTACTTGATATTACGCAGATGGAGAAATGCACCCTTAAAAAATATGAAAAGAAACAAAAAACAACTTACTTGAGTAAAATCAGTAGATAGGTAACGGCAAGCGGTTAATTGATTGGAAAATTGTTCTTTTCCACAGTTATATTGAAATACGTTTCTTTCAATCAACAGTTAGTTACTGGGTAAACTTCTCTTCACCTACGTAGGTCTTGATACGAAACCACACAGTTTAAATCACAATTTTATTTGAATAGTTAAAACTTGAAAAGCCATAACATAATTTTTATCATGAAATTAAAGACTTCTTTAACGATATTCACGAAATCGATCAAAAAGGCAAAAACGGAGATTCACAAATGGTATTCGGTATATTCACACACGAAAGTAAAAAGCAAAAGAACAGATTCACAGACGGTATTTTCGACACGAAGCAAAAAGGCAAAAGACCTTGATTTAGGTAATTTTTTTACCGAGTGAGATTTTGCTGTTCTTGTTCCTTTCAATTCAAAAGGAAACATTTCTCCAATTATAGCGAAAAACAAATGAATAATGAAAAACGCAATTAGCATTAATTCAGTAATTACCATTTTGAACATTTGACAAATAATTGAAAGTGAAAGTATGACTTAATATTTGAGATACTAAAGATTAAATTTTAATAATATATATATATTTATATATATATATATATATATATATATATATATATATATATATATATATATATATATATATATATATATATATATATATATATATATATATATATATATATATATATATATATATATATATATATATATATATATATATATATATATATATATATATATATATATATATATATATATATATATATATATATATATATATATATATATATATATATATATATATATATTTATATATTTATTGGGTCAGGCTTATCTCCAAATTCAGACGCATGGGCGTTCGCGCGAGACTTAAAGGTTACAAGAAACGCTGATCTAATGGTTCTAGAAGCCGTGCAGGTTTACAAATCAGTCAAGAAAACAGCAGGAGTTTTACTCAAAATAATATTAAAAGATCTTCCAATCACAAGTTTTAAGATCGATAATATAAAAAGCAAAAAGCTATTATAATAGTATCTCTGCCTTTTATACTATTTGGCAGTATCTTACATATAGCAATTAACGAAAATAATAATATCAATCCTTAACTAGATAAGTCTAAAATTAATTACAAACCTATCATATTACATGCTAATAATTTTTTATCTCACAATCTATCTAAAATAAGTCTAATTTTATAAAATAAATGAAATTGAACGAATTATCAAATATTCTAACTTTAAATCAATAATAGCGAAATCAATATTAATAGTCTTTTATAAATAAACTTGTGGATCTCATAATTACGAAATTATGGCCTTCAGGCAAGATATAACTTGACACACGCCCCTCCTAAGAAGACAAAGTGACGTGTCATCTTTCGTCTTGAAAAGAAACGTCATGGATATCTTCGCCTGAAAAGAGTACAAGTCTTTCCTTCGGTATTTGTACTGTGCCATCGCTTTCATCCACGCTGAAGAGTTCCTTATTTCTTCTCGGGTCTGCGGATCGTTCTCTGTCTGATCCGTTTCGTTCTTCATCTTGACTTTTCGACATTGCAGTGGAAGTCATCAAGATGGCAAACTCTTTTGTTTCTACGAAGGTTTGGAGTTTTCTAATTCCAAAGTTCTTCTTCTCTAAACTGCCTTCGACCATTCTTCTATGCCAGTTCTCTTGACTATCCAGAAAGAAACGACAAGGGCGCATTGGTCTGGACGTTGGCTGGTTAAACGCCCTAGATTTTGTTGGTACATAATCCTCTGCATCTTCTGCTCCTGATGGAGAATGAGGATGCTCTGAATGAACTGACCTGGGACCTCCTTGTGGAGAAAAGGGAGTGAGAGCAGTCACTGCAACTTCCTCTTGGTTAGCTACAGAGAGTTCATGATCTTTTTCCACCGCATGAGATTCTTGAGCGAGAGGAGAAGAAAGAACATCATTGAGTAATGTTTCTGCAGTCTCTACTATACCATTCTCTTCATGGTTTTGAAGTTCCTTCTCCTTTTCTTTATTTTCTTCAGGTACTACTCCATTTGCATCATCATTTCCAGCTTGGATATTTTCCAAAGGAGTGGTCAACTGATCTTCAGATGGCACCTCAGTTTGAGACTTTTTTTCTTCTTTCAACTTCCTTTCATATTCTTCCTCCACTGGTGTTAACTGGAACACTCTTCCCTCTAATCTACTATTAACACCCTCAGGCATCACCGCTGTCACCTCAGACTTTATTGTCTCATTAACACTGGCTTCAAAACAGCTTGAATTTGAGGAGTTTTCTTGATTTTGGAATGGGAGATTTCCATTCAAATTTTCCACTGTCTTACTATCTTTTGTAGCAGTTTCAGTTTCATGAGTTGTTTCGGCGACGGATGTGTCCTTGCCGACATCAATTTTATCATTATTTTTTTCAATAGCATTTTCAGCTTCATAAATAACTTCGACAATGGTTGTGTCCACGTCGGTATCAATTTTATCATTATTATTTTCAATAGCATTTTCAGCTTCATAAGTAACTTCGACAATGGTTGTGTCCACGTCGGGATCAATTTTATCATCTTTATTTTCAATAGCATTTTCAGCTTCATAAGTATCTTCGACAATTGATGTGTCCTTGTCTGTATTAATTTTATCATTATTATTTTCCATAGCATTTTCAGCTTCATAAGTAACTTCGACAATGGATGTGTCCTTGTCGGTATTAGTTTTATCATTATTATTTTCAGTAGCATTTTCAGCTTCATAAGGTAACTTCGACAATGGATGTGTCCTTGTCGGTATTAATTTTAACGTCATTTCCGAACCCTATTGTCTCCGGACCTAGCGCGCCTGGAATATTTCCCAATGTTAAATCATACAACGCATCGTTCAGACATAAAGCTTCGACGTATCCCGTATAGAACGGAGTGCGAATCCAAATTCTTGCTTCAGGGGGCTGGTTCATTTAAAAGACATTTTTAAGGTCGTTTAATAGTTAAGAATTGAGAAGTAATTTCGGAAAATTTGAATAAAGGAGCAAGATTATAACTCTTGTAACTTTGTACCAACGGGTTTGGGAATTTATTTAGATTTTTTTTATAAAGCATGCTCTAAGTAAGAGAGACAGCATATCTGAATGTGGGCCGTTTAAAAACATAGACCATTATTATATCGTTAAAAAGTTAAAAAATAATGGAATTCTTTCGGAAAATTTTATTAAAGCATCAAGATTGTAGCTCTTATAACTTGTAGCGTACGAGGTTTGGGAATTTAATTTTACTTTTGTTTTATAAAGCATCTCCCATGTAAAAGAGCCAACATATCTGGATGTAGGCCGTTTCATTTTAAAGACCTAATTTAAGTCGTTTAACAGTTAAGAATTGAGAAATAATTTCGGAAAATTTGAATAAAGGAGAAAGATTGTAACTCTTGTAACTTTGTACCTACGGGGTTTGGGAATTTATTTAGAATTTTATTTCATAGAGCACGTCATAAATAAGAGAGCCAACATATCTTGATGTGGGCCGTACGAAGACAACGTATCTCCGCTTGAACAGCTACTAGAAGTCTGATGAACTAATCGACTTTCTATACAGTATTGATACTTGAAGTTACATCCTTTGCACTTATTTCATCATCTAAGTTGCCAGAATATTCAAGAAATAAAAATGATGCTTATTTAAAAAATATTAGTTTTCTCTGAAATTGAAATAGATCAGTTTGAAAAAGCGATGTCAAGTTAACAAAAGCAAAGTTTGAAGGGAATATTATTATTTTTCTTTGCTTTCTTCACAGAAACAATTAAGAAATAATGCTTTCAAAGCAAAGAATTTTTTTTCCTTTTTTGCAACATAATGTATTATTGATATGAATATGCTTACAATATGCTTATTAATTTATATATACATACCAATACTACGTTCATAAGTATTACTAATTAATATTTATATTTAATAATGGAATTCACGTAAAATAATTATTTTACAACTGTATATGTTAGAAGCTACAACACACTGTTAATTATACATATGCACAGTTTTTCAGACGCATACTACAATGTAAACTAGAAAATCATATTTAAACTGTAACTGTGTTAACGATTTACCTATTTTAATACCATATAAATAAATATGTGCCTATATATTCTATTTAGGTACAAAATAGTATATAAAATTATTTCTTAAAACATGTAAGATTCGCGCAGGGTGCTCATATATGTACGACCCAAACCCAGCTATCACTATAGACAGGAATTGTGGTGGAAAAAGAGGATTTAAAGATATAGATAATTATTAATTCGAAAAATGAAAGGAGAGGAAGAATGAGTAAAAGATTACGTATGTGAAAAGTGCACATATTAATGCTGAGGCCGGAGGGTTGCACAAAGTCCCCCTAGTATTGGTTCTGTAACACTATGCTATGTCCGAAGTTGCACACATCAAGAGCATAACAGCTACAAGAATCAATACTCCTTATGGCTTAATAATAATAATATTAACAAATTACTACTATTTGCAAAATTAATAAAACTTCATTGTAGATCATTACGCTTATGCATGTTACTTCAAGAACTTTGTTGTCATGCTACATTTAAGGACTAAAATTAATGTGTAGTACTATACCTTTTAAACAATTTGATAGAATTTGAATACTTAAATTGAAAAGATATTTTTAACAATATCTTTCCGAGATTTTTATATTCTATTTACTTATGATAAATTAACTCTTCTTGAGCCATTAATTAAAATGCTTGTGACTTGTCTTAATAGTTCAGTATGCATATATATAATGTCTTGCAACCCACTATCCCAAATGAATTGTTTAAAGGATAGTCCAACATTCATGATGGCTTCAAGATTACTAAAAATTGATAATTTTTATTTATTTTTCAGTATATTCATTAGGAAATAATGTTCTGCCTACCAGAAGGTAGAATCTTGAAATGCCTTTCTAGAATCTGTTGGTCTCAAGGAAGTTCCTGAACATCAGATAGATGCTGCTTTCTGGTGTGGCTGGATCATGGACCATTTATGTGGGCATAGAGACAGCCTTTGTACGGTATTCACATAGAACTCGGCAATTCACGTTCAGCATCACCCGTTACGTTCAAAGTTCTCCACCCTCATATCAGTTCTCTAACCATACTCTAGTAATGCTGATTTTATTTCCTCTGGAAAGAATATAGAATCACCAACTTCAGACGTCCCTTGCCCAATCATTGCTCAGTAACTCCTTAAGAACTTCTTTCTTTATGCTCGTCCAACTCACCTTCATGAATAACAACCGTTTATTTTTTTCTCTTGCCAAATTCGAATCTACACACACAAACTAGGTAGGTTCCTTTCGAAAATCTGGATTAACATCCGTCTGTATTGAAATTTTCAGAAAATACAGCACATTTTTAATAAATGCTAACATGTATAAACAAAATTATCTAGCCCCCTCCTGGCTCCCCCACATATTGACGTGTGGGCTGCGCAAATATACACCAGACAGAAAGTACAAAAGAATTGGACCCAAGTTGACCAAGAGTTCTCCTTCCTAAATACCATCCCCATATACCCTTGGTGCGGGCCCTGCTGCAGCCATAATCCACCTTAGAGCTTTCACCTCTACAGCGACAGACCCTTGCTCGCATTTAAATTTACCAACCCCCCCTCCACACACTTGCGAAATCCTCTTATCAATCTTCACAAATAAAACCAAATCATCTGAGTACAGCAAAGCAAAGACTGGTCCTTATTAAACCAGGGGGCAATAGTAAAATTAGTATCGGAATAGTTGGTAATGCTATCTCTGTACTATTTACCCACTTCAGCCAAGATCAAGGTTCTTTCATTTATAATAGCAAAGAAAGAATTAATTTAATTTAGGCACCGGTTTTGCCATCAGAAGCCAGTGGTAGTCCGCGGCGGTTTTCCTTACAATGGTGTATATTTCACCCTACGTATTGTTAATTTAAAAAGTCATGGCGTCCAAATTCGCTCTACAAACTTTACGTAGATACATCAAATTTAATACGTAGATACATCAAATTTAAACTGAGTAATAAATTCGCCTGGTGCATTTATTATAAGTTTAGATGTGAACTAAAATAATATCAATTTTTTTTACTTTTTGTTAATATTAACAAATTATATATGAAAATTCACTATTGCAAAGAAAGTTTGTATTTTTTCTGTTTCATAAATTTGGGGATCACAAAATGCATTTCCCAGTTTTACCAACCTTACAAAGCTTAAATTTTTTGTCCCCTGGTTTAATAAAGTACCGCACCATCCACTTTTTTCTACCTTTCATTAGTTCAACATCCTCCCCCGCCACTCTGCCTCCAAATCTTCATCCCCCATTTTATACAATAAATAGCCCTGGGAGCATATAACACATCCCTGCTCTAACTCCGCTATTAATATAACAATTCATTCTCCACTCCATTTATTCTTACACATGCTTCATTATCAGCATACATATTTTACCCTCCATCTGTAAAGCATACCACCAACACATATAACATAATACCTGCTACAGAACTTTTCCTAATAAATTTATCATACGTCTGTTGGTGGCCCATAAACCTAAATGTAATTTATTCTTTTCTCTCTCTTTCTCAATCATTTGTTTCAATGTGAAAACTTGATCTACATACTC
>JABUQX010148267.1:0-7500 GCA_015478945.1 Trachelipus rathkii | reverse complement strand
TTGGTTTGGCCCGTCTTTTTGGCGGGGTCGCTCCAGCAGTGGTGGGGAGTGATCATTCTCTATCTCAGGATAAACCTCCAGTGTCAATTCTCCATGACCTTCCTCTTCTGCCGGGCTATAAGGCGCTCCCCTCTCGTGGGCCATCTAGTGACCCGCGCCTTCGTTCGCGCGCTTCTAAAAAGAAAGCTGAAGCCCATCCCCATATCAATGATTGTAACAGACCGCCTTGCGGACTGATCGCTTTGTCTTCTTTCTTCAATGACTAAGTTTCTTCAATGGAACTGCTGTGGTTACTACCCGAACTTTGAAGAGTTGGGTAGACTTATTGAATTGCATACTCTAAAGGCCATCTGCCTCCAAGAATTGCAACTGCGCAACCGTGCTTTTCTGCCGCCGTCCAAATATAGGTTACCTCTCGCTTCCCAAAATCGTAATGATATGGGTGGTGCGGCGATTCTGTTCCACTAATCGGTTCCTTTCACCCATATCCCCATTCCAACTAGGGTTACACGCGGTAGCTGCCTGTGTCCACCTCGATTCCCCGTTTACTTTGTGCTCTGTCTACCTTGCGCCTAGTTGCATTTACACGAGAGAGGATCTTTTCGGTCTGTTTCGAAACCTCCCTCCGCCCTTGTTGGTTTTGGGGGACTTCAATATTCGCCACCCCTTGTGGGGTGACTCGGTTTCGTCACCTATGCGGATTGGCTGTTGGGTGTTTTGCAGGGCTTTTCGTTGGGATGCCTCAACACAGGCTTACTAACTTTCGAACGTTTTGACACTCGTACTTCCTCCTGTGTTGACATCTGTGCTCTCTTTCGTTCATTGACAAATTCTGGTGGGACAGGTCGCCTCCTTTGTGGGAGTGACCATTACCCTATCTACCTTACTTCTCTTTGCCCTGATCGTCCCTCCAACGCCTTATACCAGCTGGCGTTATGACAGGGCTGATTGGTCCTCCTTCTCACCGCAACTTATGTCCCTGCCTTCCAGCCACTGACGTCTTTCTCCCTTCCCCTGCGGATGCGTCTGGCAATATTTTGGTGGATGTTGTTCTAGGCGGGTGAGGCCCATATATCCCCGCCGCCTTCGTTTGTCGTCGTTCTGCCACTGCAGGGAACGCAGATTGCGCTTGGGCTAATCGTGGCTAAACGTCAACTCTATCGCTCTTACAAGAAAACTACACAGTCTAAGTTGATCCTCTTTAAGGCCACTGCTGCTCGGTCTCGGTGTATAAACAGGAGGACCAGGAAACAGTATTTTCTAACTTACACGCTTCTACGGTCAAATCATCTACGCCATTGTCGTTGGTGTATGGTGTTGTTATCTTGCAAGCACTACAGGGATCCACCGACAATCATCAGCTGTGGCCCGCACCTGTGTGACATCATTTCGCCCCGGCATGGTTGCTGATGTGCTGGGATACCATTTTGCTGCTTGCTGCAGCGATTTTCGGTACCGAGAACCTTTCCGATCGATCCGCGCCCGCACTCTTTTCCCGGACTTTTCTGTTCCTCTGGTGAGGATCCTCATAACTGATTGTTCACGAGGGCGGAATTTCAGAGCGCCTCCGCTTCGTGGAGATATCGGTCCGAGGGCATCTCCACCAAATGTTGCGTCATCTCAACGTTCTGCTTTGCGTTTCTCCTCTCTTTTATATAATCGTGAACATAGTGGAGGGGCCTCCCCCAGTTTATTAACGGCTACACCATTCCTATTTCCAAACCTGGTAAGGACCCTACAATCGCTGACATTCAACGTCGTATTTCTCTAACTTGTCACACTTGTAAGTTGATGGAGGAGATAGTGGCTAATCGCCTTCTCCCGACGTTGGAGGGCCTGCATGTGCTTTTTCCGCCCATCAGTTTGGGTTTAGGAATCATCGATCCACACAGGAACCTCTTTTCCGGTTGGACCACGATATCCGTGAGGCTTTTTCCTCTAATAAAATGGTCCTAGCTGTTTTCTTCGATCTCGAGAAGGCTTATGATTCCACATGGAGAATGGGAGTTCTCCATACCTTGCACTCGCTGGGCCTTAGGGGACAGCTTCCCATCTTCCTTCAGTCTCTTATGTCAGGTCGATCTTTCCAGGTTCGCTGTGGTACCACTCTGACTCCCTTTCCCTTTACCTTGACATGGTCGAGGGGGTGCCGCAGGGAAGTGTGCTCAGCGTTCTGCTTTTCGCTGTCGGTTTCAATGGTGTCATTGCTAGCATCCCATCTTCCGTTCGGTGCTCTTTATATGTGGACGACCTGGCGTTGTATGTTTCTGGAGTGAAACTTTCATGCATGGAACGTCAGCTGCAGCTGGCCGTCAATGGGGTGACTTCGTGGAGTGATTCACGGGGTTTTACTTTTTCCGTCACTAAGACGAAGACCGTGCTTTTCCGTAGAGGTGGTAAGCGGGATCGTAGGGGTGATTTGTCTCCCTTGCTGACCTTGTATGGCTCTCCATCCGCCCCGTGTCGCAGGTGAGGTTCTTGGGGCCTGTTATTGATGCTCGCCTGATTATCTCCCCATATCCTCAATTTGAAACTTACCTGCCGCCGTTGGACCTCTTACGCCACCTTACGTCTACATCTTTGGGGTGCTGATCGTAAGGTCATGCTTCGTCTGCTGATCATGTTGGTCAGGTCAAAGTTGGATTATGTGTGTGCGATATATGGCCAGACGCCTCTTGGCGTACCACGCCTTCTTCGACCCGATACAGAATGGCGGGTCTGGGTGGATATCACTTCGTGGGCGTTTCGCCCTTCGCCAAATGAGTTTGAGCAGAGGCTAAAGATGTCTCTGGTTTTTGCTTTAAATATCCTCATGTGCTCCTTGCTTCTCCGTCTACAAATCCTCAAGCTATCGGCTTTGTCACCTCTCATCGCTGAGGTTCCTCGTAGCCCTGCCTACTGGGCCGTTTGCTGAGGTTGTGGCGTCTGTCTTCCGTTTTCTCCTGCCTCCCTGTGCGGGCTGTTTTGCAACAACTTGACTACGATGATGTCTGCCCTTGTTGGTTGTATCCGCCCCCTGTGGTGTGCATGAGGTTGTCTGCCTTATCAAAGTCCGGGACCACCTAGCCCTCTTGAAGCTCTTCTGTCTCACCCGGCTCTCCATGGGCTCTGTGAGCGTTCATTAACGACGATCAAGGCGAGGGTGGTGGGTATAACGCGGTCTTTTTCTTAGACCTTACTGTGTCCCATGACTTCCTTCTGACGCGTCCGTCTTTATGGCCGAGTTAGTTGCACTAACTTTAGCTATTAATAGATTCTGACACTAGATCTGCTTGACACGTATACGATTTTTCTGACTCGCAGAGTGCTCTTGCACCATGAAACGAACGACCAGACATCCTTGCCCCATCATCCAGTTGCGTTTCTAAGTGGCGCGGTAATGCCGCATCAATGGGGTAAGTTTGACGTTTTGCTGGGTCCCATCTCACGTGGGTATCCTGGGTAACGAATTTGACAAAGCGGCCTATCGCGCCGCCACCTGCAAATGCCATCTCTGTTGACGATATTTGATTCTGTGGCATCTTGTTGAAACACCAGTTGCTTAGATTTTTACTCCTGACCGGTAACGCTTCCTGCTGCTGGCAGGAGTTTTGGTCGGACGATCATCGTGGTGCTAAACTGCGTAGTGTAAAGCCTCTCCTGGGGATTTGGTCATCGTCTTTCGCCGGAGTCGGCACCAGGAGGTGGTCCTGGCTCGTTTGCGAATTGGCCATACCAATTTCACTCACAGCTATCTTATGGCAAGTGAGCATCCCCCATGTCCTTTCTGCCGTTCCTAGTGTCTACTTTCGGTACGCCATCTTTTCGTGGATTGTGTGGCTCTTGCGGCTTCCAGAGACCGGTTTTTCCCCTTGTTACACACCATACCTGTCCAGTCCCGCCTCTCATATATATTGTCAGAATCACTTCATTTCCACAGTGACGCGATTTTTGCTTTCCTTCGGGAATTGACTCTGCTCTATAGGATTTAATACTTGCATTCCCGTTTTCGTGCGTTCTGTTTGTGAGCGCCCCGTAGCTGGCTCTTTCTGACCGTATCGCCGTCTAAAGTAGTAGTTCCCAAAATACCTACTAAAAAAGAGTGAGAGTAGAGATACATATATATATATATAGTATATATATATATATAGCAGAGTATATATATATATATATATATATATATATATATATATATATATATATATATATATATATATATATATATATATATTACTACATATGGTATATACAGTACTGGCATATTTATTATGGAATTTTTAAAAATTTGCTTATTTTGAATAAAAAGGTTATGAAATTTAATTTATTTCAATTTTTTTGAATTTATTTTAATACATCAGGACAATATAAATATTTTAGTACTTGGTTTGGGCACCTTTGGCACCTGCAAGTGTTTTAACGCGACTGGGCATGCCAGTAATTAAAGTTCTGCACAAATTTCTGGATTTTTTTCGGAATGAAACCAAACCTGAATAAGACGTTCTATGAGTTTTTTGTTCGTAATTGGAACATCGTGTATTTTCATCTTTCAACACGGACCACAAACTCAATAGGGGTTCATAGTCAGGTGAATTTCCAGTCATGGAAGTGCAATTCCTACGCCATTTCAGTGAACCATCTCTTTTACTGACTTCGCTGAATGACACCGGGCGGAGTCCTGTTGAAAATCCAAGGTCTATCGTCAAACCAATCCCCTTGTTGGAGGTAGTAAACGAGTTTGTAGTACATTATATACTTATGCTGGTCCATGGTGCCTTCAACAATCATCAATCGACTTTGGGCCATGAACAGAAATGTAACACACCATGATTTTCTGTAATTATCGGTTTCTTTTCAGGCATTCAATGCAAATTCCTCACCCGATCGCCTTCACGCCTGTCACCGATCTATCGTTACAGCAACAGGATTCATCAAGAATACACTGAAGTAATATTAGACACAATAACATAAACAGCAGAAAAGTATTAGAAGATATAGCAGTCAACAAGTACAGAAATCATGACTTTTAAACCATAGATGGTTGAAAATTCAGTAATCATGATATTTTCAAGTGTCATTGCCTTACTAATAACAAATGCCTTAAGGAGTGATAAAAAGAAATAATAGCTATCTGATCAACTCTTACCTGTTCCCATTGCTCAGAAGTCCAATGAATTTGAGTCTGAGCCCAGGCATTATGTGCCCGTTTCATTTCTAAAGTTAGTCTAGGCTTCTTTCTTGGACGATAGGCTTTTAATCCAGCATCTAATAGCCTCCTATTGGCAGTTCTTCTAGAAATAATAATCCCCTCTGCTGATAGAACATTGGGAAGCTTCCTACATGATAGTCTTCTATTTTTCAGAGCCATTTGAACTATTTTTCTGTCCTCCTTGGGTGTTGTTTTTCTTTTCTTTCCACATTTGCCAACCCTATTTGAGCTCAAACTGTGACCGTATTTCAATTTCTTTTCTTAATATTACTAACTGTTTGAGTTGAAACCCCAAGTTTTGCTGCTATTTCTTTCTGTTTTAAGTTGCTCACTTGCAATATCACATTAATCTGTCCGACTTTCCGTGGACTAAAATCACTAACTTTACCCATATTTGATCACTTTTATAAACTATCAAAATATCTGAAAATAATGGTATTATTATTAAAATAATACAATAAAACACTAGTATATACTAATTATAACAAATAAGAGAAGGTGTAAAACATCACTTACTGACACAAATTCAGACAAAGTAGAAAACACAACTGAACTTATAACTATACACAAAGGCTTAAGAGTTCGACTGACTTATTATTAGCATCAGATTAAGGAGAGAAGATGATTTTAAAGTTTGAGAATAAAGAGGCAAAATATTTATATTATCCTGGTATTAAAATAAGTTCAGCAAATAGTGCAAAATTTAAATAATCCCTTTGCCTAAAAATAGCAAATTTTTGAAAATCCATAACAATATGCCAGTACTGGAGTATATATATATATATATATATATTATACAGAGGTGGGCATCGTTACTTAATCTAATCCTAACTTGTTCTGTCTGAGACCCAGATGGCTAGGAATCCATCCTCTAACTCTCGTTTAATATGTTCAACTATAACTTATTTCATAATTTTCCTGCCTAAAGGGTAGATATAAACAGAATTATTTAAACACCGGTGAATATCAAGTCCGAGAATTTCATCTCCTTTAATCTTAGATGGTAAATTTTAGGTTTAAAATCTTTTCTTCTACTTATAATAATTAGCTTGCCAATGTTCCCACAGAACAGATTTTTCTGCCTTTTTTGAATACCTACTACTTCTCACGAGACTGTTACATCTTCAGCCCTAAAGGAATTGATGGTCCTCTATTTAGGGATTAACAAAATAGCTAGACTGTTGAGCTTGTTGGGGTCCTCATACCGATTTAGTGGAGGATAAATCATTTAGCATTCTCAACGATCTATAACTAATTAAAGAACCCACACACATTCCTGACGTCCAACCAATTCTTGAACACTTGACCCATGTTTCACCACTAGTCCTTCTCTATAAATACCACCTTCGCTCCTATTGGCAAATCTGACCACAACCTTATATCTCTTAATTTTACTACTTTTCTCCAACAGCTCCATCCTGCCCTACGCGTTTTTCTGGCACTTTGATCGGGCTGATTGGGGCCTTGCTGCTTCTACGCCAACTATAATTGAGTGACTGCTTTGTCTCTGGTGACGCTTCAACTTCTGCCGACAAGGTGGGAGCTTTATCGTTGATGGGATGAGTAGGTTTATTCCTTTCTGACTAAATCTTTCTTCCTATAATCCATATCTGATCGTGCTGTTCTCTGCCATCCAGGCCAGAGACAGTGCGTATCGGGAGGGTACTCTGCCCTCCCATCACTGCTAATTTTCATTCTATTAGAAATCGCTACATATATTAATTTTGATGCCGGGGTACATCAACGAAAGTACAACCTCCTTGGTCGACTGACAAATCTTTTCTACCCCACCAAAAACACATTCCTGTGAACAACTTCTTGCAAATCCGTCTTCCTCCTTATCTGCCTCCTGATGGTTCTGCTAATTCTCCAACTGAAAAGGCCAATCCTTTTTCGCCTCCTATTTCTAACTCAACCCTAATGATCTCTGTATTCCTCCTCCTCCTTTCTTTCTCCTCTCTCAGGTGTCCATGCCTGCTCAAAGATTACATTCTGATCAGTGGCTGGGGCTCCTAAATTACAGAATTGTTAGGTGGGGTTTCCATAGATTTTCCTGAGTTTTGATGGAGGTGTCAGCATCCTGCCCCTGTTCAACCATAGTTTTCATGCCTGAACATTGTTATCTTCCCTGTTGAAAGTAACACATGTCCAAATCCTGTCTGTGCAGCAGTTGTTTGATCTCTCAGTGGACCATCGCCCCAGTTTCTACTTGTATTTATTTCACATCTTTGAAAACTTTAAGTTGGCAATGAACGCAAAGGCTTCACGATATAAAGCATCAATTAAATACATAAAGCACCAAACTGAAGTGCCAC
>JABUQX010148266.1:47500-49528 GCA_015478945.1 Trachelipus rathkii | reverse complement strand
TGTGATTACTGGATACCTCCTGGGCGAGCTGCCCACCAAGTCTGGGTTTACATTAAACCCGGCAAAATTGGGAGATTTGTATAAGAAAATACAGTCTGTATATAGTCACTTATTAAAAAAATGAGTAAAGTTTAACAATTAAATTAATATAGCAGCAGTATATATAGTTATATATATATATATATATAGGTATATAGGTATATATATATGTTAGTATATATATATATATATATATATATATATATATATATATATATATATGTTATATATATATATATATATATACGGTATATATATATATATATATATATATATATATATATATATATATATATATATATATATATATATAGATATATATATATATATATGTATATGTTATATGATATATATATATTAGTGATGTACTATTAATCACACCATTGTCATAAATCGGTATATTTTTAAATCGCCACCGCACCGGCCGATTATTTGTCACACTGATCAATATACAATTTTAATAATATTAAAAACCTCCTACAATATAATATTAATAATTATATAAGAGGCAGAGAGGTATGAGAGAGAGAGGTATATGAGAGATATGAGATGAGATATATAGAGTAGAGTGGTATGGTATATATATATATATATAGCACCACTTATTATGAAGTGAAGTGACATTCCAGCACAATATCACTCTCTTCTGTTATATGCCTATGGTCCTAATGAACTCTCCATAATAAGAGTATCATCATATATAACAAGATATCCAATCCCCCTTCAGACAAGACTGTAGATCCCCAACCCTTTATAACTTGTTGGGAGAAAATTGTCCAAAGACTATGTCCTTAAGTGTCAGAAGATATATTTAGTACTGGTGAGAGTTAGGTTGGCGTTTTCCACACCACTTGACTGCAGAAAGCTAATATGCCTTAGAGATAATGTAGACTGTGTGTAAGTTCCTCTGCAATCCTTCACTAAGTTTTCAACTGATCTATAAGAAATATGAATAAATGTTATATGAGAAAGAGGCATGGAGGCTTGTACAAATTACTGTTCATGACTGAACAAAGATGAAAGGAAACAGTGAAATGAGGCAGGTGAAATGTTTAAAGCACAAAGGAAATATAATAGTATAGAAGATTCACCTTTATTATGAGTTGGTGAGGAAAATGGCAGATTTTATGAGCAATGAAGTCTAAGTGAAATGAAGTTTGAAAAGGTCAAATTCTTGTAATGTATGTTATAATGATCCATCTGATAATGCTGAAAAGAAAGATTTCTGACAACTAATGATGTTTGGATGGGGGAAATAGAGATTCAGCCTGATGGCTGCTATCTGCTCATTCAAGATTTTTTTAAGGCATGTCACTGTTCCACTGGTATTCACTCCAAGAGGACAGCACCTTCAAAGCCTGGGCCACCTCTGAAGCAATAACATACAGAGCACACAAAAGAGGTAAATATAGATTAACTAGGTACAGAAGATAAGAGGATTCACAAAACAGAGGTGGAAATGAAGGAAAACACAGCAAACCAGCCTGTTACCATGTCACCACTGCGGCGCAGATACAGCACCTAACAAAGCTACACAAGGCAAGCCTGTAAAGGTGGTGGAACAGTATAGTTTCTGAGGCAATTTCCAAGCTGGCAAACTATAGAGAGATAAAGTGTCCAACACACTCTGAGTATAGGGAGTCTCTGCTATTCAAAAAGTGAACAGTTGAGGTTCTTTGGTCGCTATCTGACTTTGTCCAAAAGCCAAAAGAACCAGATTTACAAATTGAGGATAGAGATAAAGCAAACCATTGCCTAAAAGATAGAGGGTCAAGAACTGAAAAGTACAGAACCGTTTATAGCTTTTTGCCGCTATATTTCACCCTGTCCAAAGTTGGGTAAAACCAGAGCCCCCAGACAGCAGAGCAGTACCATACATAAAGGATGAGACCTTTGTATAGCGGAGGAACTGAGAAAAGGAGGAAAGTCTCACAATCTCGAAACAGAACTTCCAGTTCTTTTTGAGGCCACACCCTAGCAAACTGCTAG
>JABUQX010148266.1:0-40000 GCA_015478945.1 Trachelipus rathkii | reverse complement strand
AGGGAGATAAAGGAACTGTAGAAATTATTGTATTTTGGTTTATTGAGTGTTGTAGGGAAGATATATGCTGGTGTTTTGGCCGTGAAAGAGTGCGCTGAGTGACTGAAGGACTGATTGGTGAAGAGCAAAGTGCATTTGAAGTGGTGAGGATGTGTGGATCAAATTCTTACATTGAAATAAAAATGAGGAGAGGAAGAAAATTGTATTTAGGTTTTATGGATTTGCAACAGGGGTAAGATAGGGTTAATAGGGAATGTCTATGGCAGGTGTTAGTGATACAGTGTTGGTGATAGTTTCTGAATTTAATCAATATGACAATATGAGGTGTGTGTAAGAATAAATGGTGTCAAAAGTGATTGGTTTAGTACACATGAGTGAGGCAGGTTTGTGTTGTTCCCTGCAAATGGTTATCCACCCTGTATGGATGGGGAGCTATGAAAGAATTGAAGGTGGGTGTGACAGGAAATGGTGTTGCTGGGTCGATGAGATGAGTGGAGTGTACCCTACCTATTATATGCGATGATCTCATTTTGTGTATGAATCTGAAGTATTTGAGAGGATTGCCAGTATTGGTAGAGATTTAGCAGGGTGTGTAAAATGAGGGTTTGAAAGTAAATGTGATAAGAGTAAGGTTATGGTTGTGAGTGAAGACAGTCCCAAGTGTGAAGTTATGTTAGATGGTGAGGATTGGAACAAGTCTGAGTTTAAATTATTTAGGGTATATGTTTAATGAGAAGGAAACGGATGATGTGGAGTTTAGTAGGAAAGCTGAATGGCAGGAAGGCATAGTGGCAAATCGTTGGTGAATGCAAGGACCAAGTCTTAAGTGTGCTAGTCTTACATGCACAATGTTGTTACCTGTAGCATGTATAGTAGTGATAACTATGGTCTGGAATAAGAAGTATAGATCTAAAGTTCAATGCTTCAGATGGACAATCTTAGGGGCATGTTAGTATGTGGGAGAAGAATTGATAAAATGAGGAATGAAATATATTTGCAGAGTTTGTGTGTGAAGAAAGGGGTAAACAAGAGAATAAATGAAAGTATGTTGAGTATGGTTTGGTCATGTGGAAAGGACAGATGATAGTCAGTTGGTTGCGAGTGTGCTGGGAATAGACCAGAAAAAGTGGATTGAGTTTGCAAACTGAGTGTCTGAAGGACAGAAATGTGATATTGGCAGAGCGAGAATAAAGGTGCATAATAAGAGAGAATGGCAGGGTTTTTGTGAGGGGGTATGGTTGTGGCCCACCTGGGTCAAGGGATGAACCCTACATTGGACGCATTGGTCATAGTGAGGGTTCGCCGCAGTCCCGTGGAAGTTATAGGTGGCTTGACTGGCGCCGAGTCCTTACTTAATTAATGACATTGGGGGTAAGGCTGGGCTGACTTTGTCATATTCTTCTACTACTTTTCTTTTCTGATGTTATTACGCACCTTACCACCAGTCTTGGGAGAAAAGGTAGATGAAGAATATATATATATAGCGTTGGGTGGGGTGACTCGGACCACCTTAGGCATAACTTGGTCTCCTGACTCTCCCCTAATGCATCTTGAAAAATTTTTTGAAAATCAAGGCCCCATAGTAGGTCATAAGCAAACTCTGTCTTTAAAGTTAATAATTTAATAATAAAAGCTTTTTATTAAAGTTTTAATAAAGTTCTTCAGCCTGACCGTGAGGGGTGAAGGACCACCATGGAAGTATAGTTAGAAGTTTATATACACCTGCATGTTTCATTTTTATATGTAATTCTTTACTTAATATAATAATTATTTATCATATTAAAATTGTATTGTAATAAAAATGTCAAAAATGATAAATAAAATAAGAATAAAAATAAGTTGGTCCGATTAAGAAAGCGCCAAAAATTTTGACACTTTTAGAATTTCTTTTTTTTATTAAAATTTCATTTTTTTTTAAAATTTTCACTTTAATATAAGTAACTTTTTATTACATTTAAATTAATATAATAAAATGTCAATAATAATACGTAAAATACGAAATACGAAAGAACCGAGTCACCCCTCCATCAACTTTTACGGCGGGTGAATCGGGACCAAGTTAGCCCGTGATTTTGCCACTACTGCCTGTTTGACTGCAATTACTTGCCAGTTTAAAGCACATACCAAGTGTATCCACTGAAAATAATTAAAATCCATCCACTATTTTCATTTTATAACGAAGTTAAAAACTCACATTTTTCTAAAGTGAAATTTATTGAAGGATATTTTGTACCCTAATTTCTTTTTTTAAAATATATCAACTTTCTAGAATTGTTTCCTTTTCAATAAAATTCGTATACCATTTCTGTAGTTGGTAAATTGGGCCGAATTTTTTTAATTATTTTTTGCTTTAAAAGGAACGAGTCACGCTCTAAATATCTTTTCAGCTTTAGGCAATTTAACTTATATATATATATATATATAAGATATATATATATATATATATATATATATATATATATATATATATATATATATATAAGGTTGTTGTTATATATAAAGTAGTAGCAGATGAGCATATGCTATATATGTTACATATAGTATATATATATATATATATATATATATATATATATATATATATATATATATATATATATATATGTTAATATATATATATATATCACCTTTTGTGAACTTGAAAAGTATGACACTTACAGAAAAAAATTACATATTTTTAATCAGCATATAAAACTAATTGGCAGTTTAAAAAAAAAAGTTGACTACGGCGTTTTTTTAGGGATAACACTATCGATGTTTGTTTCTGATATTTTCTGATTATTCGATATAGCCTACTTTCCTATTTAACAGATTTATGGTTTTCCGCCTTAGGAACTACGGGAGACTGTATTGTGGCGCTTGACATATCAAAAGCATTTGACAGGGTATGACATGAACACTGCTCTCCAAGCTCTCCTCCTTTCCTCCTTATTCTCTTTGCTTACTTATGTGTAGCTTTCTTTCAAATCGCTCAATATTAGCTGTTGTTGATGGGGTGACTACTACTACTTTTCCTGTCAATAGTGGTGTTCCTCAGGGTTCTGTATTATCTCCTACTTTATTCCTGCTTTTTCATTAATGATCTTCTCCTGCATATCTAACTTTATCCACTCATATGCTGATGACTCAACCCTTCATTTCCTTTCAACTCATTTTAATTCTGCTCTTTTACTTAGAATTGCTCTGTCTTAATCTTTCTATTTCTATTCTCATGATCTGAGTAGAATTTCCGGGTGGGGTTCAACCTTGTGAAATTCAATTTTTAAAAACCCAACTTCTACAAATCTCCTACTCCAACTAACTTTCCTATCTCTTTTAACGGTTCTCTCTGCCTCCTGTTGGACAATATAAACATCCTTATTCTAACATAAACAAAAATGTCTGGAAACCCTCACATCTACAACGGTTGCTAGGCGGTATCAAAAGAAACTGGAGTTCTGTTTAGATCATAGACTTTTTCCTTCTCAGCTATACAAGTGTCTCATCCGTCCTTTTATGGAGTATTGCTCTCTATATCTAGTCACCACCCGGCTTTTGCAGGGTCAAGCCAAATGCTAAAAGCGCTTTATAAACCATCCTTTCTAGTTCACTTGACCCCTTATATTTGCGGCGCGATGTTGGAGTTTTTATCTCTTCTATAGGCACCCATAGCGGCAAGTGCTCGATGGAACTTTCCACCGCGCACTGGGCCACCTTTATGAGGCCGAAAAAGGTCACAGGTGGGATGCTGTGTCGGTTACAGTTTGTGTTGATATTAGTAACCCCAGACTAGTTCGCTGCGCTGCGGTGCCTCCTTCCTTCCTGCCACCTCTGTTCTATGGAATTCCTTCCATCTCTGTGTTTCCTACTCAATTTCACTCCTCACTTTAAAGCCTGTGTCTATGCTCATCTGTGTAATTTGGTGTTATAGAATTTTTGAGGCGTTTAATACCCCCTCCTTGAATAGGGTTCTGCCCATGAGTGGCGGTGACAGCTGTAAAAAAAAAAAAATAATAAAAAATAAAAGGTTCAAATAAGGAAATCATTAAGCTAGCCGAAACCCCACAAGAATGGCATCTCCGACGGTGAACCACTTCTAGAATGCATTTAAATAGCATAACCAAGGAGCTTGCTCACGTGACAAAAAAAAAAGATTCACAGAAATGGAAGCCGCCTTATCAGCAACCCCTGGCAACAGCACTGATAGTGACGATGGTGGCTTTTCAGCAAATAAACCTACTGAAGATGAAAAGGATTTGGATATGTTAGACTTTGATAAATTCATGGCCAAAATTGCAGTGACATCTCATTCACCTTCAAAGGAATCACACCAAGGAACCCCATCAAAAAAACTGAAGAGACAGTTGTCAAGGAGCAAAGATAATTCAAATTTGCAATCTGTGAAAGAGGAGATGAGGCTCTACGAAAACATGGAGATGCTGCCTATAGAAGAGAATCCTTTCAGTGCTTGCAAGCAAATAATTATCAGCCCCCTCCCTCATCAGTCGAGAGCGAGCGTATATTTAGTGTAGGTAGGAATGTAAACATCTCAAAAAGGAACAGGCTCTCGCCAGATACTAGTGAAAGCTTAATGTTTTTGCATCACAATTTGAGAATTTTTGAATTTGAGTATTGAATGATATCTATCTATCTTAAAGGAGTACGGTATATTATTATTATGTCATGCTTGAGTAATAGCGTTTTTTATTTTGCCTTTTCAGCTGATTAATTGAGGTATCTTCTTTCATTATTTTTATTCTTTATATTATAGCTAGTTAAAGAATCTTCTTGAAAATTGTAATCATGTTAAAACATAAAAGCTAGTAGCTCAGCTTTGTAATACTTACTGGAAAATGGAAATGAATATTTTTTAAATAAACACAAAACATAAAAAGTTATTAATATTATATTTGCATTTATTACTCCTATCTTAATTTATAAAATAAATATACTTTGGCACAACCAAATATGAAACAAATGACTAAGTATTGGTTATACAGGGAATAAAATCTTAGTTGCCTAGCAGTACACAAATGTTCTATCTTATTACTGTGTATTTATTATATTAATTAAAGTATCAGTATCAGCTAAAAATGGTTTACTTGACAGGAATGGTTATTCTCCAAATCAGTTAGTATTTGGTAGAAACAATGTTAAATTACACGCCTTAATCAGTGAAAAAAATCAAAGAATTTTTGATATATAAATTAATAAGTTTATAGTTTTAATGCAATAGTTATGTAAAGTTTATTCACCTCAGCAAAACTATTACCTTGAATTCACTAATTACTATATTCTTTAATGGGATGGTTTAATTTAATGGTTTGGTTTTGTTTGATGGGAATATTATAAAATTGTTTCTCTTTTCTAAAATATTGATATCTCATAAAATTACCCTTTTCCGAACAATTACCAAAAAAACTTAGAGTTTTATTTTATCACAATTTATGAAATAGGCTAAGCGCAAGGGATGACTGTAAAACAAATAATAGTATAACCATGATTGCCAAAACTCCATCTAGGTTTATGGCAACATGAATCCATCTAGGTTAGGTCTAGGTTTACGACATCATCAGTCCATCCAGATTAGGTCTCATTTAGGACCCTACTAGTTCAGGATATGTTTTATTAAGTATATACACAGTAAATCTATGTATACTTAACAAATCTTATTATAACCTGAACTTGGATAATGCTAAACTGACCTTGAGGTCCCTTCAGTTTTTTTTTTATAAGAAAAGCCTATGGGGAAAATTCTAAACTTTGAGAGGCTGTAATTTTTTTTCCTAAAGATAGATCATTTATTTTTTTTATTTTTTTTATTCTTCATTACTATTTTTAGTACCAGCATTGCAAAGGCACTGTATTTATTTGTTTGATCTATAACATTTGGGGGTACCAGATGGACTGGAAATTTATATGTTGTGCCGATGAAAGAAAGGCAGTAAGTGAAGATTTGGGAAATTATAGGCCAAGGCTTAACATCTCTGATTGTAAAGGTTCTGGAAAAGTTAATGAGAGGTCATAATATTTAGAAGATAACAAGGTATTGTATGACTCCCAGCACGATTTCAGAAAGGGTGGATCATGTCAGACAAACCTTTTAGAATTTATGGAATACATTACTGACTGCATCGACCAAGGAGATCCAGTTGATATTGTATATTTAGACTTTAGTAAAGCTTTTGATAAGGTTCCCCCACATAAGGCTGATGAAAGAGTTCAATGTGGTATAGATGGAGTGGTACATGGTTGGATTAGAGTGGTTGCGAAATAGAAAACAGTGTACAAACTGTATAATAAATCATCAAGGGAGCAGTGAAGAAAGTGGTGTCCCCAATAGGGACAGGCTGACTCTTCAGGGGCCACGGATCTTCCGCATATATAAATGATTTAGACCAGGGTCCTAAATGCAAGGTTTCTAAATTTGCAGATGATACTAAAGTGACCTCAGTTGGGAATAGTGAAGGATGCATAAAGATCCCAAAATGATCTTGATAAACTCTTGGGTGGGCTGATGGTGGCAAACAATTTTATTATAAAAGGTGGGTTCTTCACCCTGTGGTTACTCAACAAAGTTTAACTACGATATGAATGGGATTGGCTTGAGTCTGTGGACCAAGAAAAGATTTAGGGTGTGATTATAAACAGTAATTTGAAAGTAGCTAATCATGGAAGCTTGAAATAAAGCTAATAAGACGCTAGGTACAATAAATCGCAATGTTGTTTACAAGAGCAAGGAAGTAATAAGTAAACTGTATAATAGCTATGTTAGACCAGTACTGGTAATAGAGTATTGTGCACAAGTTTGGGCCCCTTATTTAAAGAAAGACTTAGATATGCTAGAGAGAGTGCAAAGTAGAGCAACAAGGATGATTTCTGACTTGGAGGGTAAAAGCTATGAGGAGAGGTTAACTGAAGAAATGCAATTTCTCAGAGGGGACATGATACAAGTCTACAAAATATTTACATCTATTGATAATACAGAGACCAATAAATTTTTCATAGTAGAACATGGACAGGTGACCAGGGGGCATAATAAGAAAATTAAGAAGAAAGCATGCCATCTTGATATAAGAAAGCATGCATTCAGTAATAGGGATGTTAAATTTTGGAATAGTCTGCCAGAGGAGGTTGTTGAGTGTGACTTACTTGCAACATTTAAGGGTTAGATTTGTTTATGGATGGGTTGGGTATCATATAATATTGACTTGGGGCTTTCAAATTGGTGGGTTTTTATTATAGTAGTTGGGTAAATGTTAGATGGCATGTGTGATCATAACTTGGTTATTAATGCATGTGGAATGGTTTGGGTATCATATTTATATACCGCTTAGTTTTGACTAAGCCAAATTATTAGTGGATTTGTAGTTACAACAAATTGACAAGCCATAGGGTGCTTTGTGAATTTATGAGCATGTTTGGGTAGTGGGCTGACTGGGACAGTCTGATAGCTCCATGTGGCTTTTTACTGTCTCTCATATTCTTAATGTCTTAATGTCTTAGTCTATGTTGTGATTTTTATAAAAATCTATTTAGAGGCCCTTAATGTAAACAAACGCCATATATATATATATATATATATATATATATATATATATATATATATATATATAAATATATATATATATATATATATATATATATATATATATATATATATATATATATATATATATATATATATATATATATATATATATATATATATATATATATATATTTATTTATTATCAGATCAGTGATCCAACATACTTAAGAACCCAAAATTTAAGTTCAAAATTTTCTAAGTTCAGAAAGCTGTTGGTTAGTTATTCTTTAGTGGCAAGCTTCTGGAATTATGCCAGAAGCTTACCACTAAACAATTTTTCTTAAAAAACCTAACTTAACTTTAACTTTTCTAAACTTGAAATTTTCAAAATGTGTGGGTCGCTGTCTGTATTGGTATTACCATATATATAGTAGGCCCTATATATATATATATATATATATATATATATATATATATATATATATATAAAAAGATATATATATATATATATATATATATATATATATATATATATATATATATATATATATATATATATATATATATATATATATTTTTGGAGGATTTTTTTTTAACTATGGGAAAATTTACAATGCTTTGTGAGTTCTGGCAACCTGCTCAGTTTGTTAGTAGCCTACCAATTGTGATCTAACCTATTTCAACACAATACGTTAAGGGGACACCCTCACATTGCAACACTAATTTAATTTTTGGGATAAATATATAGGGTTGGGATTAAAAACGTTTGTTTTTTTTAAAAACACGCTTTTTTAAAAACATTTTAAGCACAAACTTTTTTTTTTGTTTTTTTAATTACTTATTTTTCACATATATCAAGTCTTTTTAGGGTATTTAGCATTAAAATACAGTAAATACAATATGTTAAAAGAGGTATACAATATATAAAGTAGAGTTTAGTACTTAATAAAATTTTATTAGTGCTCTAGGGCATATAATTATTACATTTCACATGATCTGATTATTATTATTATTTTTTATATTTTTTTATTTTTATTTTTTATTTTTATATATATATATATATATATATATATATATATATATATATATATATATATATATATATATATATATATATATATATATATAAGGTGGCAATGTATGGAAACAGAAAAAAATAGTAGAAGAATATGACAAAGTCTAAAAGCCCAGCCTTACCCCCCTGTACCATTAATTAGTAAGTGACTCGTCGTAGTCAGAAAATCCACCCGAGAGCACGGGACAGCGACAGACCCTCACTTCACTATGGTAAATTGTCAGTGTAAGGGTTCATCCCTGACCCAGGTGAGAGCCACAAACTATACCTCTCACAAACCCCATTCTCTCTAGTAAACCCCTTTATTCTAGTCACAAACTCACAGTCTTCAAATCTCCGCTAGTGAACTAAAACCCCTTTTTCGATCAGCCGGTCGGTTTTCAACACACTCTCAACTATACATCTGCTTAAAACCGACTATCATTCATCCTGAGAGAACTTCACCATCTTCAAGTATTACTCGTGTCAATTGCAGAAAACCCCTTTCTTCACAATCTTCAAGATTACTCTGTGACACCTTGAATCCCTCATTTTTATCAATTCTTCACACCTAGCATGCCCCTAAAATTGTCCATCTGGAACACATTGAACTTTTAAATCTATACTTATTATAGAATTATAACTCACAGCTCTCACTACTATACAATAACACAGATAAATAAGATACCGTCATAAGACCCTAGCGCACTCGTATTTAGTCACTTACATTCACCAAATTTAATTGCACCAGTCATCTTCCCTACATTCACAACTTTCCTACAAACTCTGCAGTGCATCATCCGTTCCCTCTCATCCAAATTATATACCCCTAAAGATAAAAACTTAGACACTTGGTTCCAGCGTTCACCCATCTAACATAACTCACACACTGAGGACTGTCCTCACTCACAACCATAAACCTACTCTTATCTACGTTACTTTCAAGCCCCTCCTTACACACACCCTGCCAAATCTTCTACCAATCCTCTCAAACTCTTCAGATTCGGCACACAAACAAATCATCCTGATATAATAGGTAGGGCACCTCCACTCTCTCCTGTCTCATTCTAACACCATTTCCTTCCACCTCACCTTCAAATCTTTCATAACCCCATCCATATACAAATTGAATAAACTACACATAACACAACCCTGCTTCACTCCGCTATTAATACCTAAACCAATCATCTTTGACACCATTTATTCTTACACACTCCTCACTATCGCCATACATGCCTTTGATTCCATTCAGAAGCCTATCACCAACACTATATATCACCAACACCTCATAGACCTTCCTATTAACCCTATCATACCCCCTGTTGCAAATCCATAAAAAACCTAAATGACAATTTATTCTTCCTCTCTATTTACTCTCTATCATCATTTGTTTCAATGTAAGATTTGATCCACACATCCTCTACTACCCTTAAACGCACCTTGTTCTTCACCAATCAGTCCTTCAGTCACTGGCGCACTCTTTCCAACCTAAAAACACCAAAGATATATCTTCCTCCCTACAAATATTCAATAAAATCCAACACCCTATCATTTCTACTAGTTCTCTCTTTGACTCCTTACCCCTTATATAAAGGTACTATACTCCAACTCGAACTATACCCTCCATAAACGTTGTTACACAACTTCCAAGATCCAATCAATTCAATCACCATCTTGCCTCTGTAATTCAGTAATTTTATCTATACCTGTAGATTTACCATATTCTTCAACTTTTCACTCTACCCATTTCCTCTTTGCTAATAACCATCCCCAAAATACCTATTCTTCTTGTACCATCAAACCCACACATAGTCATTATCACCTCATCATTCTGGCAATATTATACAGATTTTCAAAGGGTTCTTTCCACACTCCACTCTCACATCCATTTCTATCAGTTACAAAACACCATCCCTATTCATTATTCTAAGTAGGTTCCCCTTATTCTAATTACCTTTCGCGCTTCTCTCCAGAAGAGCTTCCTATTCCCTTGTATGTCCCCCCCATTCATCCTCCTTTCCAAACTGTTCATTTACCTCTTTTCTACGATGCATTCTCTTTACACTCCTTTTTCCTCCTTATATAATTCCACACATCTTTCTTTTGAAACTTCATCATTTGCTTTTAGTTCATTCAACCACTTTTTTACTTTTAACCGCTACACCTTCATTCCACCACTAATTGGCATTCTTACTTTACTTAAAGTCATCCACATACTTTTTGCACTGATAACACTACCTCTTCATTTGCTTTCAGATTTATTCAGTTTCAACTTGTTCACAATATTCAACTGGATTTAGCCTTATGAAGGTCTAAGATAATTTATCCTTTATTACTCTTGTTCACTAAACTTCTCTCTCTTAATTTTACCCACTTCCTTCTGTATCACCTTCCTTCCTCTCCATCCAAGTCCCCACTAACTTAATATTTCTTACATAGAACAATATAATGATCCGATAATCCCATCTCTAAACCCCTCACTGATTTAACATCCAATACATACTTCAACATTCCTTCACCAACACAAAATCACTCATACTTTCACTTCGATTTCATCTCTACCTACACCAACTCTAGTATACTTATGAGTACTCTTGTGTTTAAAGAGTATTACTTACACACACATACCCCTCCCCTCACAGAAATCAATCACCTTCCTACCATTCTAATCATTTTCTCCTGACACCCCAAAACCACCCTGTTATACCATCCTTTTTTTATTTATATATATATTATATATATATATATATATATATATATATATATATATATATATATATAATATATATATATACACTCTGTATATATATAATCTGTATTAATAGTTAATATTTAGGCCTAGAAGGGTTATTGGTACTACTGTATAATTTAAAACATCTTATATACATAAAAGAGGTACTTTAAAAATAATCTTTTTTCAAACAAAAAAAAACTATTTTGTTTTAAAAAAAAACATGTTTTTTTTTAAAAAAAAAAAAACAAATTAAAAAAAACTGTTTTTTTCACAACCCTAATTATATACCATTCAAAAGAGGAAAGATTTCTCTACAATATTTATTTTGATAACACATGCAAAAAAATGTTTAGATTTTGTGTAATTTCCTCCCAAATATCATGAATCAGTACTTTAACAGTACTTGCTGAACAACAAAGATTTATATTTAAAATACTGCCATACACACATGTTTTATGAAATAACTCACAAGTAGCAGCAATATATAGATAATTTTTTTTCCTTATTTTTTTTGCTAAATCTCAAAGTTTTTTTTTTTCTACATAAAATTTAAAAGTTGTCTGAAATAAAAGTTTTTATATTTGCACGAATCATACATCAAAATGTTGACCAATCTATACGAAATTGAAAACAAAAAAAGAAGAGTATGTTGAGAATACCCGAAATAATAGCTCAATAAAAATTTTTTTAGTAAATAGTCAAAAGTTGAACTGTGAGTAGCTAAAACCTGTTGGGTATACAACAAATTTATAATAAAAAAATTTGTATCTCGCCAATTTTTATAAGTTGTAAAAATATAATTATAATCTGATGAATAGTAAAAAAGATATATACCATCACTATTTGAATTTTTTTTTTTTTTTAAACTAAAAAAAGAAAAATCGCAATAACATTTTTTATTATAAATACGAAACTTTCAGATCATGTATAATTGGAAAGGATACACTATTGTTAAATAAATTAAACAAATACTTGTCGCTGTTCATGGAAAATTTAGTTTTCATGAGTAGCAACAAAATCCATTGGGCATACAGAAAATTTATCTAAAAATATGTATATTCGTCAAGTTATAAAGGCCATAAAAGTTTCACATATCAGATGGATTACAGGCAATTATTCTCCAATAACTGCCTCTAAATTAATTGAAATATGAAGCATGATAAAATTAGATAATTATATGGAATAAAAAATTATTTAAATGGTCTCTTTAGAAAAAAAGTTACAAACTTCTCAAAGTTGTAAAACCCTATAGATTTGTTATTAAAAACGAAAATTTTTTTTGAAAATCACAGGATATACTCAAAAAATAATAATGAAGAATAAGAAACTAAAACGGCAGCCCTTTAGGAAAGTCAGCCTCTGTTTAAAAATTGCGACTTTCTTATAATAAAATTAGTGGGCTTCGTGCTCATTTTAGGGCCATCCTAGCTCAGGTTATATAAGATTTATAATTCACATAGATTTTCTCTGTGTGCTACCTAACAAAATTTTATCATAACCTGACTTAGAGGCCTGAAATGAGACCTAACCTGGATCGATCAATATTGAAAAGTCTATGTGATTTTTAACAACTTTGAGATGCTGAAACTTTTTTTTCCTAAAGAGAATAATTTTTTTTTATTCTTCATTACTATTTTTTTAGAGTCTATGCTGGATTTTTATAAAATCTGTTTAGAGGCAGTTATTGGAAATAATTACCTAATAAAATGTTGCATGACCCCACACAAAAAAAAAAAAAAATTTTGAACTCCAAAATTGAAAACCATGGAAACCTTACTATTATTTAACATCAGTTTCAAATTTCAGAGAATAATAATAGGAATACCAAATATTAACTAAATAAAATATTTATATCTTGTAGAGAAAGTTTCATTATAATGAATAAAGGTTATAACCACTGGTTCTATTTTTTTTTTTTTGCTACCTCAAAAAAAATTTATGATAAATTTTTTTATTTTTGAACAATCAATACCTAAACCTTCAGGTCAGTATACTAATAGTGGTCACACATTTTTTATTTAGATAAATGTTTTGTAAACTCGAGGGTTGCTGCTGCATATGGGGAAACTTTTGAAAATTTGAAATTTTCACATGCACAGAGTAACCGCCCCGTCACTAAAAACATTTATTTAAACAAACAAGCTATCTTCAACCATACTTGCTCTGAAAGCCGTGGTCTTCTGCCAAACACTAGAACACCCCTGTATCCCCAAAGTAGCCAGAATAAAATATTTTATGCCTTGAAAATACCCACACCATTGGAAAGAGCATTCAATTCTACACTAGAGTGTTAAAACCTAAAAATCATGGAATTGATGATTACTACCTTCAAAAGTTGGGAACCCTATTGCAACGGTCCCCTTAAACGCAATACTATTGGGTATAACGCTTGTTCCGTGCGTGATTAAATTGTGTTAGAACCACATTTATATGCAATACTTTTTTTTGTCAAACATTTGGTAATACAACACATTATTAGTTTTAAAATTTTATGTACCGATTTAATTCTGCTCACAAATACAAAACTATTCTTCGGTATTTATTATTGCCGGCGTTTTTTTACAACCAATTTTATATTGCATTATCATTCTATATAAAATCGTGATATTACATTTATTATAATAAAAATTTATACCTTAATTTTTTAACCTTCAAAATAAACTGAACTGCAACCAGTAACACAAGCCTGAACTTTTACCCCTTCATTTAAGCCACAATGCCAACTGTAAATTGGCGCCTAGTTCAAAAATTTAATAAGAGATCAGGGAAATATGCTACCTGAAACGACCTCAGAGATGTAAAATTAGAGCAACTGTAAAATCAGATACTGTACAGAAACACAAGAACTACTGCACCACAAAAGCCTCCCCAGAATTAATATTTAAAGATAACCCCAAAAATGTTGTAATACATACTTGGACACTTTGTTGTTGTCGGTGGTCTTTCAAGTTACTACCGCTTCTCGACCACAGAGAGCTACATTACTTCCTATCCAGATTCTAGGCAAAACCTGCTGTATACCCATATAGCTTCTACTATTTATTTATTAATATGGTCTTAAAGTTTTTTTTCAAATCAGCTTTAATGTATTTTTTTTCCTTCATTTTAATGTTTGGCATAATACCTATCTTCTCATGAAAATCAATAAATTTATTTTTGCATGCTCACACCTTTTTTAATCAGTTCACGGTGTTCACGTGTTTGTAAATCAAAGAAGTCAAGTATCTAAAATTAAAAAGTCAAAGGAAGTAATTTTCTTCTTCAATCTCACGATATCAACTTTTCACTGTCTTTTACCTTTCACTAATCTAATTATTAATTGCCCCTTAAAATGTTTTTTGTAAGTACTACAGGCCTAATTACAAAAAACCAACGAGAACATTTCAACTTCGAAAAAAATCATAAGGTATGAAAGACCCTAGTAGTTGCCCTTTATATAAAATTACAAATTTAAGTTATTACAGTCCAGATATGGCTTCAAGTTGGTAGTCATGATGTTGATATGACTCATGGTGTCAAAGTTAAATTCTATGCACGTTTCTACTACAGGAGAGAAAGGTTTTGAAATATTAAGACTATAATATAATATATTTTATTGCGTATATATGTAGTCTTACCTTGAGTTTGTTTTTTTCAAAGATTTGCTGATAGTTTTGCAGCCCTAAGATAACTCAGCCGGAGGCTTTAGTCAATCAATTAGCACTTACATTAAACTTAGTAGGTAAAATGGTAAATTGATTAGTATAAGGCAAAGAGAATAAGTAGTGATAAGTACCGCTAAGAAAGTGTTTTGTATATATATATATATATATATATATATATATATATATATATATATATATATATATATATATATATATATATATATATATATATATATATATATATATATATATATATATATAAATATATATATGCTATATATATATATATATAAAGGTGGGCACCGTTAATGAGAAAGTTAACGTCGTTAATTCTTAATCGTTAACAAAAAAAATTAACGGCGTTAATCATTAAAGCGTTTATCGGTAAAGAATGTAGCGGAAGTTAACGTTAATCGTTAACGTTAACCGTCTTCAATTTTTTTTCTTTTTTTCTTTTTTTACAGTTATCACCACCACTCACGGGCAGAGCCCTATTCAAGGAGGGGATGTTGCACGCCAAAATTTCATCCGCTAGCGCAAATTACGCAGATGAACATAGACGCAAGCTTTAAAGTGAGGGAGATTAAATTCAGCAGGAAACACAGAAGATGGAAGAGAGTTCCACAAAACAGTGGTGGAAGGAAAAAAGGAAACTAGCCTGGAGTTACCAATATCTACACAAAACTCGTGCGCAGATACAGCACCCCTTGTGCTACTAGGGCGTCGTAAAGGTGGTGGTACGCGAGTGGTAAGTTTCCTCGAACACCTCCGCAGCGATACCTATAGAAAATAGATAAAACACCAACATCGAGCCGCAAAGATAGAGGTTCAAGTGAACTGGAAAGTACATAACAGTTTATAAGCCTTTGTCTTTTGACTCGACCCTGTATAAAAGCAATATGAAACCAGACCCCCCAGATGAGAACAGTACTCTATACAAGGCCGGATGAGACCCTTGTATAGCTGGAGTAACTGAGAAGAGGAAAAAAGTCTCACAGTCTAAACAGAACTCCCAGTTTCTTTGAGGCCGCCTAGCAACCATTGTGAGGGTTCCAAGACATTTTTTTTATGTTAAGGCCAAGGATGTCTATATTGTCAACAGGAGAGACGAAAGAACCGTCAAAAGAGATTAGGAAAGTTAGAAGGTATTTTAGAGGGAGATTTGTAGAAGTTGGGTTTTTAAAATTGAATTTCACAAGAGTTGTTGAGATGACCCCACCCGCAAATTCTATCTAGCAGCAAGAATAAAACCGGAAAGATTCAGACGAGAGGCAATTCTAGAAGTAAAAAGATGGAGCAAGAATTGAAATGAGTTGAAGAATGAATATGAGTCCAGTCATCGGCATGTGAGTGGATAGGATTAGATGTGCAGGTAAGAAGATCATTAATGAAAAGTAGGAATAAAGTAGGAGATGAGACGAAAACCCTGAGGAACTCCACTATTGACAGAAAAAGAAGAAGAAGTCGCTCCATCAACCATAGCCGATGTTTAGCGACTTGAAAGAAAGCTAGACATAAGTAAGCAAAGAGGAAAGGAGGGGAGCTTTTAGAGCAATGATGCGTGCCATACCCGGTCAAATGCTTTGGATATGTCAAGCGCCACTACGCAAGTCTGCCAGTAGTTCCTAGGCGGAAAACCATAAATCGGTTAAATAGGAAAGTATATCGCCAGTAGACTTTGAACACCAAAAGCCGTACTAACGATCGGAAAAAAGAGAATGAGATTCCAGATGGTTTAAGAAGTGAGAGTTGAGATGTGTTTCAAAGACTTAGATAGAATACAAGTGAGAGCAATTAGGGCGATAGTTAGAAGGATCAGGCGGCTTCCTTTTTCGGAAAAGGTTGGACATGTGCGTGCTTCCAACACTGAGGGAAAGTGCTAGTAGACAGAGAGTATAGTTGAACGAGGGAATTGGTGTCAGCACGTAAGCACATTCCCCCAAAACTCAGGTTTCCAACCCTGTGTTAAACATTACTAAACTGGATAATAACCATTAAATATAAACACATTTTGAGCCATTGAGGAGCGTTTAGGAAATTTGAAAAAAGTTTATCTCTTATCGAAATCAGATCTAATACAATTTTAAATCTGATAAGAAAATATTTTATAAACTCGTAAATTAAGTTAACGGTTAACGGATGTAAGGGGAAAATTTTAACTCGTTAATAGTCCGTTACTTCTTTTTGAAATTAAAGAAAGCGTTAAAAGTTAACGAAAAAAATTAACGAGTTAATTAACAGATTAACGTTTTAACGCGTTAATGCCACCTTTATTTAAATATGTACATATATATATCTAAATATATATATATATATATATATATATATATATATATATATATATATATATATATATATATATATATATATATATATATATATATATATATATATATATATATATATATATATATATATATATATATATATATATATATATATACATGGAGCAATAGGCAGGGGTGCAGGGGCCTAAATCTTGGCGAAATAAAAACTTGAACCTTAGATGTTTGCCAGACTACGTTTTTAAGGGTTTATTAGTAGAAAAACTGAAAAAGATACATCCAATCGATATATATATATATATATATATATATATATATATATATATATATATATATATATATATATATATATATATATATATATATATATATATATATATATATATATATATATATATATATATATATACTCTATATATATATACACTATATATATTACAGATCACCACCACTCACGGGCTGGGCCCTTCTCAAGGAGGGCGGAAATAAAACATTAAAAAAAGCCCCACCCAATCCCCAGTCTAACGCAAAGTTCTCAGGTGAAGGCGCAGACGTGGGCTTTAAAAGAGGAAGATTAAATATAGTTGGAAAAAGAAAACAGAAGAAGGCAAAGAGTTCCACAGAGCGAAGTGGCTGGAAAGAAAGAGGCACCACAACGAACAAGTCTTTGGTTCTCGCAATACTCACGCAGAATTCGTGCGAGAGCAAAGCACCTTGTGCAACGAGGGCGGCGCAAGGGTGGAGGAATGCGAAGGTCAACTCCCTGAGCATCTGCCGCCGTAGTAATTATAGAAAGAGATAGAGCGATAACGTTACGTCGCAGAGATAGAAAGTCAAGAGAGTCTGAAAGTAGGGGACAGTTTATTAGTCTCTTAACTAGACTCAACCCTATCCAATAGAAGGGTGGAGCCGGAGCCCCCAAAATGTGAAACAGTACTCCATACAAGAACGAATAAGGCCCTTATATGTAACTGGAGTAGCTGTGCAGGAGAAAAAAAATTCCCTTAACCTGAACAGAACTCCCAGCTTCTTTGAGAGGCCACCTTAGCAACCATAGAAATATGAGGTTTCCAAGATAATTTGCTGTTTATGTTAAGACCAAGAATGTTTATGTTATTCCCAGGAGAGACGTTAGAACCGTCGAATGAAATAGGAAGGTCGGAGGTGTTTTTGGAGAGGGAGATGTGGAGAAGTTGAGTTGTTTTAAAAAGTTGAATTTTACAAGGTTGCGGTGACCCGCAATCCCATCCAGATCGGCAAGAATAGAATCAGAAAGCTGAAGACGAGAGCAACTCTAGAAACAAAGAGCAGATTTGAAATGGGTTGAAGAATGGAGAGTTGAGTATATTTATTTATATATATATATATATATATATATATATATATATATATATATATATATATATATATATATATATATATATATATAAAACTTTATATATATATATATATATATATATATATATATATATATATATATATATATATATATATATATATATATATATATATATATATATATATATATATATATATATATATATCACTCAGCTTTGCCCCCCTAATTGAAATCCTGCCTGCATACGTAATAATATATATATATATATATATATATATATATATATAAATAATAATATATATATAATATATATATATAATAATAACAATATATATATATATAACTCTTCATATATATATTTATATATATACCCAGTGGTGTGCGCGCACACACGAGCGTACGTACATGACGAAGTCATGTACGTACGTGAGTCGTTATTTACATATAGATATACATTTACATATACACGTAGATACATATACACACATTTACATATACACACACATACACATACACACAATTACATATACATATAGGTCTGTCTGTCTGGCTTCACCCTCACCCCCTTTTGCCTCATCTGTGTCTCTGTTGTTATGATTGCTTCGCTTGCCCCTCACCCCCTCACCTGTGTCTGTCTGTTGCCTGGGCCTGATCCGCTTGCCCCGCACCGTCCGCACCGGCCGCACCACCTCCGGAGCCGCTTGCTCTTGGGTTGTCATGTCAGCCTTGCTGTCGTGGGAAGGGAGGGGTTTTCCCCCACTCCCCCTTTCTCTGCTTTCCCCCCTCGTCTAGCATGCGGCACGTCTTTGAGGGTTGCGGTTTTGCGTTTTTGCGTCTTTAGGGTATGTAAAAACACGATTTTACAAACCCTAAGTAAGTGTGAAACGTCTTTACGTCCTTTCGTCCTTACGTCATTTCATCCTTTCGTCCTTAGGATATGTAAAAACATGTTTTTACATACCCTAAAGACGCATGTCCTAAAGGCTATTCAGTAAATATACCGGAAGTGACACCTCCAGGCGGCATGTCCTTAAGTCCTTACGTCCTTTCGTCCTTACATCCTTTCGTACTTACATCTTTATTGTGTAAATAAATCCCCAAAGAGAAAAACAGCTATTATTATTATTATTAATTTATTTCTACCTTCGACCAATTACTGTTTATTTTTATTTTATTTTTATTTTAGTCCTTTGGTCATTTACTGTTCTACGTTATTATTATTATTATTATTATTATTATTATTATTATTATTATTATTATTATTATTATTATTATTATTATTATTATTATTATTATTATTATTATTATTATTATTATTATTATTATTATTATTATTATTATTATTATTATTATTATTATTATTTTTTTATTTTCACCTTCGTTCATCTACTGTTTATTTTTATTTTTATTTTCACCTTCGTCCATCTACTGTTTATTTTTATTTATTTATTTTTTTTTTTAAAAAAAAGCAAATTAAAATCGAAGATAAGGAAAGAGTAATGTGAATTAATTTTATTTAATTAGATACCCAACATGAAAGAAATAATAATAATAATAACCATGGGTGCTATTATATTAATATATATATATATATATATATATATATATATATATATATATATATATATATATATATATATATATATATATATATATATATATATATATATATTATTATATTATATATATATATACCCAGATATATATATATATATATATATATATATATATATATATTATGGAATAGCTGTAGGGTCATATGTTACCCCATGAGACTGCTTCCGGGATGAGGTTGCGTTTGTTTGAAGTATGCCTGAACCTCTTGATGGAATTCAACAGTGAAACTTCCGCTACATTGTTAGCTCTTATCCTCATATCGGGAACTCTCACCTCCCTATAATGTGCGGTGGTGATCACATGAGGAAGATGCGAGTCGTCACTGTTGTGAATCTGTCCATGGAGGGTATGGACATCACTAGGTTGCGTCAACTGTGAAATAGCTAGAGCTGTTACGTCAGTATCTTTAATCTGATTGTAGTATGCGTTGTCGTCGTTTAAGACCATCCAGTCACGGTCCTTGGTCTTCTCTACATCCTTTACCATTTTATCCATACTTATTTTCGTCATGCCTTCGAAACTAATGATATTCTCAGTATCCCTGTTCAGAGTTAATCCTTTCGCTTTAAGTATGTACGATATACTGCCATCCCTCTTTCTCAAACGCAAGGCGTACGATTTGGGGCCTGTACACACGAAGCTATCGGCTGTTACACCGGGTCCTATCTCATCTGTTAGATTACCAAGGAACTTACCAGTGGGAGGAACATAATCTTTGTCTCTAGCGATGAAGATGCAGCTGTCGGTATCGCAGTAGAGAACGCGTTGACCTACAGAATCTAGAAGCCCATACAGTTCCACACGTGCGTAGCAGGTAGTGAATGCAGCTACAGCTACATTTGTAGCTTTAGCCGTCTGATTCTCGTAATCTGTATGCGTTACCTCGACAATGTGATGTTCGCCTGCCACAATGATTTGCGTACTTGCAAGTCAGCTCTGTTCATCAAATCCCATACCTGCTCATAACTTGTGCATAAAATATCATCATTGTGTGGAACTCTCTGTGCCAGTTTGCCCCAAGGAGAGTTCAGGAAGAGTTTAGCTATGTAACGGATGCAGGGGTTAGTATTGATATTGTCGGGATTTAAAATTACACCTTCAATCCTTTCGAAGTTGGCCAGGAACTGTCGAAATTCAGGTGATGTCTTAGAAGGGATCCCATCAGGAAGACCCGAAGCTTCAGTCTTTCACTTTAGGAAGGTCTCCACATATTTGCTGAAGATATCCTTCGACTTCTCGAATTGCCACACCTCTTAAAGTTTCGTGATTTTATATTCTTTCTGAAGAGCGACTTCTAACTCAGGGCTGCAGTAGACACCTTTAAGCGTGCGTTGTTTATCAATGTGTCTGCATTTACCTTCACATCCGGTTTCATTGCCTGTTCGACACAGTGTAAAGATCAGGCGGTCTTCATAACGCCCGGGTAGTACAGGTATGTATAGCTCCTTGGGGGGTAGCACGCTCACGTATGATAAACCGAAGTAAGTGGTATTAATATCTTTTACAAAATCGTTAATTGAGGGCATCTCACGACCTGTGAGTTTCGTTGGGAGACCTGCAGGAAACGATTTAGTTTTTGGGACATAAGGGTAAAGAGACGTGAAATCGAGGTAGTGGAGTTTCAACCCCTCCGTGGGAGGGTAGTAATAAACGAAAGGTTCAGTACGCCCTCCGTAGAGAACATCTCCTACAACCAAACGTTCGTTGGCCATTTCATTCCTTTGTTCTTGTACATAATGGTTTAAGTTTTCAATTCTTGTCTCGTTAGCGTCGTTCACGATGGTCACTTCACATTCCTGTTTCATCTTAGTCCATTCACATTCCCATACCCTTACAACCTCGAAACCCGCGTTCTTATAATCCCGTTCCTGCTGCATGGTTATGGTGTATCGATCGAGGCTGGACACATCACCGATCTTGGCCAATGCATTACCACATGTCTGATGTCCATGCCATACACATCCATGGAAGAGGAAGACAACTCTCTTCACAGGAGTGCTGGGTTTTGGAGGTCCGCGTCGGTCATTCAGTTTAATCGTTTGTTCATTGACATTAATGTCTTTGAGTAACAAACGTGTCCCCTATAATATGCGTGTATTCTGCAACAGGTATCTCCAGATACCCGTCAGGTTTGAGGAATCTGTTCTTGATCTTGAATTTTCGTTCACCGCCATTCCTAGCATGTTCAATTCGTCGGCCTGTGTACAATTCCATAAAGTTTAACCATTTAACCCCCTCAAATGAGTAATTACCCTCGTCGGTTCGTCCTATATGAGCCAGTGACTTCTCAGGAATAAACAACATCTTAAAGGTGGTAAAACAGAGCGAAGCGATGGTAGCGCATGCATCAAGGCAGTTGATTTTATAATCTCTTAGGAATATGC
Source organism: Trachelipus rathkii (assembly GCA_015478945.1). Lineage (NCBI taxonomy): Eukaryota > Metazoa > Arthropoda > Malacostraca > Isopoda > Trachelipodidae > Trachelipus > Trachelipus rathkii. The sequence goes on along the minus strand of JABUQX010148266.1, from coordinate 17,433 downwards.
CCCTGAACTTTTCAAAGCTGCGACGTAAGATGCTCACATCTTGAATGCAATAGGTGGTGCATTCAGCGTTGATGTCATACTCTTTGTTATTAAACGATGCGTACCATTTTTTAAAGTCTACCTTCTCGTTGTCACTCATGCTGTCTACTTCGAACATCAATTTATCGGGGATTTAACCCTTATAATTCAAGGTATCCAGAGTTACGAATCTGTAAGGAAAGAATCCCTTAGCCAGATTGCCTTTAAGATCCATACACTTCGGCAACTTCTTTAGGGAACAAGGCATGAACAAGAGGGTGTCTTTGAAATGTATGTTACGATTGGCAGTAAGCGTAATGATTTTAAATATGCCGCTGGGATTGGAAGAAATGATGTTCGCACCAGGACGGGCTAGCAGCTTGCTATACACGAAATGCGTGTCTAACTTCCCCCCGTTGTGTGCAGCAACTAGTATTTCGGCTTTCTTATGAGTCTCAGAGAACTTGAAGAGATAATTGATGAATTGATACACAGGACATCTCTGGTAACCTCTTTCTGCTTCTAAATCCAAATTAAAGATCTCCATCCGCTTGGTTCCACACTTTCCGCACTGATCATTACCGAGATCTTTCTCGCCGCATTCATAACACACTAACATACTAGAAGATAAGGGATCATGTCAGTAACAGTACGATTGTTAGCATCTACACGTTTTGTTGTTGAATGTTTCAATGTCGTAGTAGAAGGTGAAGGTTTGCTTCTTCTTCATTTCTTCATCAGATGGGATCTTGATCTTCTTCATATAGCATTCATGTTAATCACCAGTTGTTCCATACTTTTCACTGCATACTCCACAGTGGATATGTATGCAATCATGCTGATGATTGCCTTTGCTTATCAGCTATCATCATCTCATCGCATAGGGGGCACACTCTGAGTTTCTTGCAAGTACGTCCCTCATGGAGCTTGAGACATTCATCATTGTAGAAGTCCCTGTTGCAGGTATTGCAATGCTGAAGTGCTGCATTAGCACCCGGTTTCCCTTTACACTCGTAGGTTAAACACTGGGTGCATCTATACTCGGTGCATTCATCCCTTAAATGTTTAGTTATATGGTCAGTGAAGCTATAGCAAAGATTACAGAGAATGGAGCCTTTCATTAATGTTGCTTCTACACTGCCGATGGCAAGTTTAATGGTATCTTTAGGGAAAGGGGTAGTAATAATGGGTTTCACTTTATCATACCCTAATATATATAAGGGTAGACTTCTATCCAGTTCATGCGGTTTAAAAACTATCTCGAGGAGGTGTTGTACAGTATTAGCGAAACGAATATCCTACATTTCAAATATTTTCGACCTTTCCGTTTTTAGGTAACGTGGCTCTTTATATTCTATCCCGCAATCATTTACTGATCTGCTTCCCCTAATTTAACTAGTGCCTTAAGGTGTAAAATTACTTATGGCAGCGACATAATTACTGCCGGGAATATGGGGTGGAAGCAGTGGCGTAACTAAAGAGTCATAGGGCCCCCGCCAAAGTGGAAATGGGCCCCTTTGACCCATATAATATATATATATATATATATATATATATATATATATATATATATATATATATATATATATATATATATATATATATATATATATATATAAAAAAATTTTATATATATATATATATATATATATATATATATATATATATATATATATATATATATATATATATATATATATATATATATCAGGTCAGATACCTCAGCAGCTCATCTCCGCTCACACTCGGGTCATTTACATCAATACAAATAAATTCTCCCGTTAAGAGTGTTCTCCTTACATGGGTCCTGTGCATAGGTGGGCACGATAACGGAAAATGTTATCGCGATAACCGATAAATCGATAACGAAAACCTTATCATCGATAACCGATATTCGATAACTCGTGACAAAAATATCGCCGATAAGGCGATAACCGATAAATCGATAAATCCAAATTTTTATGTATTTCATTTTATTATAAATAAACTGTTAAAAAAAAACACGACTTTGGTTTTTAAGAAAATGTTAAAAATAAACTTATTACATCTTCTTTTCACCTATTTTATAGATTATAAAATAAAATTTTCAGTTTTCTTTACCGGCACGTACCCAGAAAATATGGGAATGTTGCTACTTGCTTTATATAACTTGTAAAACTTTGGATATCTTATTAAATAAATTTTAATTTTTTCCATTTGCTTCTTAGTGTTATAGATTTTATAATTTATTTTCTAATTTATTCTCTGATGTTATAGATTCTATAATGTATGTAAAAGCCAAAGATAGGTTAGTAAAGGATTTGAAATGAAATCAAAAAATTAGTTAATAACCAAAGAATTAGTTAATTACAATTTATCAATATAAAAATATAAATACTAGGTTCTGGCCATCTACAGCATTTGTATGTTCCCCTTCATAAACATGAGCATATTTAAGTTTTCATCTGACAGAGAATTCCTCTTGGCTCTGTAGATATCTTTGCCAAGGGAGAACAATCGCTCCACCGCAGCGCTAGACGGCATTGCAGTATTGTACCTTAAAAAGAGATCAATGAGCACCTTCTCATTGTTAAAAGCTAGGTCTGACAGGCTGTCTGTCGATTTCGAATGCAGCCACTTATTTACAATGAGCAGCTTTACTCTTGATTGATCTTTGATGACGTTGACCTTGAGTTAGTTCAGTGGAATCATCAGCATCACAGATGCTTGAGTAGAAGTCCTTTTCTTCCATGCCCTCTCCCTCGCTGCTGCTAGTACTGTTGGCGTTCTCGAGTTCGGTAGGCCGCAATAACTCTTCCACCTTCTTCTCCATCAGAGCCTTGACCTCTGACTTTTTGGCCATTGTTTCTTCAAAAGCCCTCATCCACATCAGGCGAAACTTGGGGTGGAAGGCAGTGGCCAGAAGGCACTTCTCATCTTCAAAGGTGCTGGAGAACCTCTTGTCTATGGCGTCAAGGAGGATATTTAAGAGAGAGTCGACAAAATTAAAGTATATATATATATATATATATATATATATATATATATATATATATATATATATATATATATATATATATATATATATATATCTATGCTCTATATACTTATATATATTTGAAGGGGTTAGGTTTTGATCTTGAATAACCACCTTCAATAATACAGAAGATTAGATGTTTGAAGAGATGAAGCGTTGTCATGATAAGTGGCGTTTCTGGAGGCTGCTTAGGATTCATCAGTGACGCTAGCAGCCTCCGCCGAACGCTACAATATATATATATATATATATATATATATATATATATATATATATATATATATATATATATATATATATGCTGCTATATATATATATATATATATATATATATATATATATTAAACAAAAATATCGCGTGCCAGTACTGATAAAGATTTTATCGGATAGCAGATAACCCGAAACCGTTATCGCTATAAATTATCGCCATATAGTTATCGGTAGTTTGGAACAAAAATTATCGCGATATCGATTATCGGTAAAAGATTTTTATCGGATAACAGATAACCCGAAACCGTTATCGCGATAAATTATCGCGATAATTTATCTTATATATATATATCTTATATGCTATTTATCAGATTAGTACTCCTTTTTATTGGAGAAATTAGATATTTACATAAAAAAGTAATGACATTTTTGGAAAGAATTGTAAAAATGAGTATAAATGTTCTTTAAAGGGAAAAAAACATGTATTAAAGACTTTTCACTTTTTTGTACAAAAATTTAATCAAATTCTCAAAAACATCTTTTTACATTCTGCTTTTAAATGTATTATTACTATTTTTACTTAAATATATAATTTCCCCCTCCCCTCCTCCAAAAAAAAATATATATTATATAATTTATATATATATATATATATATATATATATATATATATATATATATATATATATATATATATATATATATATATACTATTCTTCTATATATATATATATATATATTATATATATATATATATATATATATATATATATATATATATATATATATATATATATATACTATGCTATATATATATATATATATATATATATATATATCAACTATATATCTCTATATATATATATATATATATATATATATATATATACATATATATATATATATATATATATATATATATATATATATATATATATATATATATATATATATATATATATATATATATATATATATATATATATATATATATATATATATATATATATAATATGCAGAAATTATAGAGTAAGAATGTTAACTTACCAAAATTCTTGAATATCTGTTCTCGGCTTGTCAAAAATATTCGGATAGATAACTATAATTTTCAAGTTTTGAAATGTTCACTCAATTATCTTCACTTCTTTCAGATCAAAGTGAAACATGTTTGTTTTAAACAATAAACCAAAATGCACTTATCCTTGTTTGTGTCATATTGTTCTTTAAGATTTTATTAACTTGAGCTTTGAAACGACCTTTCAACTGTTGCAGATGTTACTGGTAACGTCAAATACAATTGAACTGCTGTACACAATGGTAAGCTACTTGCTAAACAGCTGTTTCTACGATAAAAGTTTATATATTTTTAATAGTTACCATATTTTTCATTTCCTTCTGTAGTCATTAATGCTTTGAAGGTAGTTAATTGTTCATAAATCGAAAGATAAATCTAAATCGTATTTTTCAACCAGTTTTGTAGCCTTTTCTTTCAACTTTTCATTTCGTAGCTCTGCTATCAAAGAGAAATGATAATAACTCATTAACATTGTTCATGCTAATGAAACGAGTAGTTTTCTGTTCATTTAATATATCAAGAGATTTATTGAAAACCCTTATTCTAAAGGCTTTCAATGGTTCTTCAATTCTTTCATAAGATAACCTCATCGAAAAACATTTTAATCTGTATTTGACGTCTGAAAGTAATTTTTGTTCAATGTTCTAATGATGTGCTAACTCCGTAGTTTCTCGACTACATCTTCAAATTTGTGTCTTAGCTCATAAGTTTGATTTTTGCTTGTCCCAATAGATAAGTTGCTTTCTGAAGATCTTTTGGACTTTGCAATACTTTGCCACAACATTCCTTCTTTTTATACTTTACTTTGAAACACAAGAAGGAGAATAAACTCAAAATTTTCTAACTTCTTCCTGAGACCAAGGGCTTCTTTCACATGACTTCTTACTCATAAATATCACTTGAGATAAGAACTGCGAAATACTTTTGAAATTGTTTTTATTGCTAGTAAGGAATCATACTTGATGACCACCTTGGACAATTTTTTAGTGTTTTTTTGATGCATTCGTTATTTGTTGAACAGCTATTAATTCCTTGCCCCACCGAGCTGTAATAGAACTGAAATACACATATACTTTTTCTAATTTTTAATTCATTGTTTTGTAGCCCATCACCCCACTTACGGAACCCGGCAGAAGCAACATTATCTTCAAGGCTGCACAATGAATGTATTCTGCATTGGAACAATTTTCTATATACAAGCCTGAAGTCCTGAATATTTCCCATAGCATATTTGCTCCTCCATCTTAGCTTTGTCCTCTGCATTTTCTAATTTAATGTTTTTTGTTATCTAATACCTTGGTATTTGTTTCTTCAGGGAGGTGAAACTATTTCTTAAGGGCACGTCTTCACCCCCTCTAAAAATAGACATAAATTTCGGAATATCAGGCGATTTTGACCCTTTAAACACCAAATTGTAGCTTTTGCCCTCTAAAACGTTGTTTGGGTGGTTTTCTGTGACTGTAATCATTCTTTCAAAATTTTCAATTTTCAAAACCCATGTTTTGACATTTTTAATATCAACACTTTCAGAATTTTTTCGAAATGACTTCTAACTTTGAAAAATGCATAGATAGGTTCATTACCTACAATAGTACATTTTCGAAATTTTTAGTTTTGTGCTCAGCGTTGTCCAATTTCAAACCCACTTTTTTTGGATTGAAATGAGAAAAATTGATTTTTTTCTGTTCGGGAGAAGTGGATGAAATTTTCAAGACATATGTAGTCGGGGGAGATGTTACTTAGATAATTTCTTTGTATATGCAATAGTTTTGGATTTCTTCTTGGAACAAATTTTCAAAAAAAAATTTTGAAAATTTTTTTAAAAATTTTCTTTTGGGTATAAAATATCTAAGTAAAAAGATGCATCTCGGCCGACTATACAAAGCCCTGAAAATTTGATGTTGATCGGATGAGTAGAAAAAATATATCAATTTTCACTTTTCCAAAAATTCATATGTTTGAAAAAGTGAAATATTAGGATATTTTATACTTATCCGATCAACATCAAATTTTCAGGAGGGCTTGTATAGTCGGGCGAGAGATCTAGGGGTTTACTTTTATATATATATATATATATATATATATATATATATATATATATATATATATATATATATATATATATATATATATATATATATATATATATATATATATATATATATATATATATATATTTATATATATATATATATATATATATATATATATATATATATATATATATATATATATATATATATACATGCATATATATATATATATATATATCTTTATATATATATTTATATATATATATATATATATAATAATAATAATAATAATATATAATAATAATAATATATATATATAATATATATATATATAATATAATATATATATATATATATATAATAATATATAATGTAATAATATAATAATAATAATATAATAATAATATATAATAATATAATATATATAATATAATATAATATATATATATAATAATAATAATAATAATAATAATAATATATAATAATAATATAATAATATAATAATAATAATATATAATATATATATAATGAAATAATAATAATAATAATATAATAATAATATATATATATATATATATATAATAATATAATATATATATATATATATATATATAATAATATATAATAATAATATATAATATAATAATAATATATATATATAATATATATATATTGTGTAAAATTATGTATTTTTCATATTTCATTTATTATTTCGTTTGTTTGCTCTTCGCAATTATGGGCCCCTTTACATGCGTGGGCCCCCGGAAATTACTTATAGTAGTAGCCCTTCTGTCAAGTTTAGGTGGTGGCAGTGTGTAAAGTTTATGACATGCAGCTATAGCCCTGAACCCATACCCCACTTTGCTTTTTAAACGCAAATCAGTGATTCTTATACGGATTTGGACTCTATTGATAAGGTCCCCCCTGAAGTTCACCGATGATAGAATGATAGGTCCATTACCTGAAGGATTGTGCAATACCTGGACTTCAACCTCAAACTTATTGAATAACGCCTTATCATCAGACAGGAAAGTTTTAAGAAATCTATCGGCTAAATGCTTTGCTTACATTTCTTTATTCATCATGTTCATAGGGAAACGGACAAAATATTCGCTGTCATTACGGCCTTGGAAGGTGAACCACACGCGTATTCCGTTGTTGATGGGTTACTTCACGGCGAAGGAATGTTATGACGCTTTGTGTATAACACCTAGGAAGACATCGTTGATGTCCCGCCCTTCTCTGAAGACACCTGGTTCATCAATTCTAACTCTATAACGATGGGTGTCGATTATACCTGAGTTCCTCGTAGATGCGATACTAGTAACATTGGTGGTCAGCAGTGAATGACAGTTCAGGCTCCCTTGATGGGCCCAGCTACAGCTCCGTCATCAACGATTCGCCCTGGACGGCCTCTTTTTAAAGGTCCACGGGTATTCACACTCTGCCGAAAGAAAAAGAGGAGAGAGAAGAACATAAGTACTTTGAATAATTTCTAACAAATAATAATAATAATGCTAATAATAATAATAATAATAATAATAATAATAATAATAATAATAATAATAATTTGAATCTTGGTCTTGGGTTCAATTACTTTCGGCTTATGTTCAATTATTTTGGGCTTAAGTTAGATTTTGGTGGAGAGAGAGCGAAATGGGCCGGGGGTCAGGGCTTCAGTCTATATACTTTGGGCTTCAGAGTTATTTTTTGGAGAATTTGGGCTTAAGTTTTAAATTTGTTTGTTTGTTCATTTGTTCGTTTCTTTTTTTTTTTTTTTTTTTTTCAAATACAGGCCTAGATATAAAAAAATTTATATATATTTTTAATAAATTAAATGATTTAATTTTTTTTTTTTTTTTATTTTTTGTTAAAAAAAATTTATATATATATATATATATTTTAATAAATTAAATGATTTAATTTTTTTTTTTTATTTGTATTTTTATGTATAATAACATAGTACTAGGCCTAATTAGGCTGTCAGAATTAGGGCTGTATATAACCAAAGCCATTGAGTGTGAACAAAAATAAAATCTATAAAATTTAATACAAGGGGTTTGGAGCTGGAGCTATAGGATAAGAAAAAGGGAGGTGTGTGATCCCGTGGGGGCATAAAATTCATAACGCTTGCTGAAATTCTCATAATCAATATAAAGTGATAGCCTAGGCAATAAATTTAGTGTAGGCCCTCAGGGTCTAGGGCTATGTTAAAATAAGCTGAGTCCCATAGTGAAGTATTTGGTAAAATATATTTTTGAGTCTTTTGTTTATGTAAGACTTATACTTGGCCTATTATACTTACTTTACAGAATCATGGGATTGCCGATTTTTAGGAAAAAAAAGTTAGCAGTAATTATTTAGCTATAGAAAGATTTTGGTAATAGTAGTGCAGAGGGGCTTCACACCCAATTTTTATAAAAATCACAGGATATACTCTAAAAAGAATAATAATGAAGAATAATGAAACCCAAAATAGGTGCTCTGTTTAGGAAAAAAAGTTACAGCCTCTCAAAGTTGTTAAAAATCTCATAGAATTTTCTTATAAAAAAAAAAAAATTTTTTTTTTTTGGTAATTGTGGAGTATTACTGACTTGGGTTCATGTAAATACTGTATTAAAACTATAAATATGTAATTTACCAAAATGGTTTTAAAAAATTATTTGAAGTTTTTTTTACAGATTTTTGTGTATTATATGTAGCTATATATTTTAAAGAAAAATATAAAAAATAATGTTTCGAAAATTTCAAACTACTAATTTTCTCGTTTTTGTAGAGATATCACTATCGATGCTTTGTTCCGATTTTTTATATACCGTATTGATTGCATTAATATTTTTTCGATAATTGATAATTTTGAATGATTATTAACAATTCAATTGTTTGAAAAAAATATTTTCACAAATAAATTTTTTCATGTAATAAAATAAAAATATTTAATAATGCTAAAAATATATATATATATATATATATATATATATATATATATATATATATATATATATATATATATATATATATATATATATATATATATATATATATATATATATGACATAATTCCAGGAAAGTTAGAATTGTATCTTGAAAGAAAATTATGACACTTACAGAAAAACCAATTATAGAAAAACTTATTACCAGAGTGTAAAAATATATATATATATATATATATATATATATATATATATATATATAAAATATATATATATATATATATATATATATATATATATATATATATATATTATATATATACACGTATATATATATACGGTATATATATATATATATATATATATATATATATATATATATATATATATATATATATATAACATATATATATATATATATATATATATATATATATATATATATATATATATATATAGTAGTTTTATGATTTAAAACTAACAAACACACTAGAGTAGACCGCATGGATATCAGTTGTTGGGGTCTCTCTGCCTCTAGGTGGAGGATGGGAGGGGGACTTTGCCCCCCCTATGTCCCCCATCGCCTCAAGCCCCTAAAATTGAGTTCAAGGAGCATATATGTTTCCATTAGGGGCTCAAGCCAATGAGGGACAGAGGCGGGGATGAAGTCCCCCCTCCAGTGTCCACCTAGAGGCGAACTGACAACGATATCTATGCGATCATCTACTCAGATGTTCGTTAGTGTTAAAACATTAAACGACTTTACATATCTAGGCTGTATATATATATATAGCTATAATTTTTTTTTTCACACACTGGTAATACGCTTTATATACTGATTCCAAATATTTAATTGGTTTTTCTGTATTTGTCATACGTGTCTCCGTTAAGTAACTTTGTTCCTATATATATATATATATATATATATATATATATATATATATATATATATATATATATATATATATATATATATATTTTTCCCCCTGTAGGCCGAGAAACACCGACTCTATCCATCTTTCTTGTTTACCCGTGGGTGTTCGTTTATTTAAAAAATTCAACATTTGGCACTTTTGCGTCCTCAGTCGGAAGCGAAAAATCTTGGTGTGAAAAAACTGTAAATTTTCCAACATTTTAACAATTTTAATTTTTTTTAAAGCGTTACTTTTAAAAAAATTTTTAATTTCCCTGGTAAATATCTTCTGATTAATAAAATATTTATTTTCGTTTAGCTGTTATAGTTTTCTAGTTACATGCCTGAACTTTTCGGGATGCTGACCAGGTTAGGTTAGGTTAACTTACGTAACTAACCTAACCTAAAACAAAAATTGAAGAAAAATATCTGAAACTGAAATTAAGTGAGTGATTAACTATTATATATATATATATATATATATATATATATATATATATATATATAACTATATATATATATATATATATATAAATAGGTGAGTGATTAACTATATATATATATATATATATATATATAAAATTTTAGATTTGTGCAAATTGATAATAATTCCTGTAGTTATTTAACAGTTACATTAATAATTAATTTATAAAAACTGAATTAATATGAAATATATTTCTCGCTAAAAACTGATCTCACTGGAAGCCGATCCGTGTTGACACAATGAGGACCCATATAACTATAGAAAAAATCGATATATGACAATGCGATATATCAAATATCATAAGCGAAAGATCCGACATATTTGTAGATACTGTACTGTGACTTTTTTCTGAAAAAATTTTCAAGAAGTTCAAAAAATTTCTAAGTTCAGAAAAGTTAAGTTAAGTTTTAAGAAAATTCTTTAGTAAGGAAGCTTCTGGAATTATGCCAGAAGCTTGCCACTAAATATTTTCTTAAAAAACTAAACCTAACTTCACTTTTGAACTTGAAATTTGAACATTTAGTTTTTCATGAAAATAAAATTTGTACAATATATATATATATATATATATATATATATATATATATATATATATATATATATATATATATATATATATATATATATATATATATATATATATATATATATATATATATATATATATATATATATATAGCATTGGGTGGGGTGACTTGGACCACTTTAGGAATAACTTCGTCTCCGACTTTCCCCTAATGCACTTTGGAATTTTTTTTTTTTTTTTGAAAATCAAGGCCCTATAGTCGGTCATAAGCACACAAAAAAATAATAATATAATTCTAATAATAATAGTTTTATTAAAGTTTAAAGCCGTTTTCGTTTTTGAATCGGACCTCGCGTGAGGGCTGACTCGGACCATCATTAAATTCCTCTATTACGTATAAATTCAATTTATATTTTAATTTTTACTTAATATAATAATTATTTATCATATTAAAATTCCGCAATAAGTAATAAAAATGTCAATAATGATAAATAAAATAAGAATAAAAATAAGGTGGTCCGATTCACCCCTCTTCGCTCAAAAATTTTGACACTTTTTTGAATTCTTTTTTATATAAATTTCATTTTTTAAAAATTTTCATAATATAAGTAACTTTTATTATATTTAAATTAATTATAACGTAATAAAAGTCAATAATAATACCGCAAAATACGAAAAACAATGGTGGTCAGTCCTCCACTGTCAATTTTACGTGGGTGAATCGGACAAGACAAACCCATTGATTTGCCACTAATACTGTTTGGATCAAAATTTACTTTGCCAGTTTTAAAGCTAACATGCTCGAGTGTATCCACTGAGAAAAATAATTAAAATCGATCCACAATTTTCATTTTATAACGAAGTTAAAAACTCACATTTTCAAAAGTGAAATTCTATTGAAGGACATTTTATACCATTTCTAACAATTTTTAAAAATATAAAACTTTCTAGAGGCTAAAGATGATCTGGGAGATTAAAGAGTAGTATGCCGGCTAGCTATTAAATGAGCAAAATTTTTTTTATTTTTATTTTTAGAATTTACTGAATCACCCCTCCTAAAGAGACGGGCCAGGCTCACGATCACTATATATATATATATATATATATATATATATATATATATATATATATATATATATATATATATATATATATATATATATATATCTCTTCTATATATATATATATACCGTGTATATATATATATATATATATATATATATATATATATATATATATATATATATATATATATATATATGTTTGTATTTTTTTTTATATATATATATAAATAAAAATATGTAATAATCATTATATATATATATATATATATATATATATATAATATATGCTATATATATATATATATATATATACTAGGTATATAATAATAATATATATAATAATAATATCAATAATAATAATAATAATAATAGTAATAATAATAATAATAATAATAATAATAATAATATGTAATGATGTTAATATAATAATAGCTTATTACTTTTTAATTATAGTATCATTCTTTATTTATATATTTTAATAATATATATTAATTATATAACTAATATATAATATGTATATGTAATAATAATATTATAATCTTTACAGGAAAAGGGTATTTTAATCCAATGTCAGAAAAATATAATTATATTATAATTATTATATAATATAATAATAATAATAATAATAATATGTATCACGATCAGGCTGGGTGATTTGGTCCACTATAAATTAAAAAAAATTTTTTTTTTTTGCTCATTCAATAGCCACACAGTAGTACTACAAGTTTTATTTAGATTATCTTTAATTCTAGAGAGTTTTTATATTTTTAAAAAATATAATATAATAGGGTATAAAATGCCCTTAAATAGAATTTCACTTTCGAAAAATGAGTTTTTTTAACTTTATAAAATGAAAAATTGTGGATCGATTTTAATTATATTTTCAGTGTATACAGTTGAGTAAATTTTTGTTCCAAACAGTGTATAGTAGTTAAATCACTGGGCCTAACTTCGCCTGATTCACCCCACCATAAAAATTGATGATGGGGTGAATTGGGCCACCATTGTTATTCTTATTTTATGTAGTAGTATTGACATTTTTATTATGTATAGCTAATTTTAATATAATAAACGGTTACTTATATTAAGTAAAAATTAAAATAAAAAATGAAATTTATATGAAAAATATGAATTCCAAAAAGTATCAAAATTTGTCCCACGAATGGGGTGAATTGGGCCACCACATTTTTATTCTTATTTTATGTATCATTATTGACATTTTAATTACTTATTACTAATTTTAATATAATAAACAATTACTATATCAAGTAAAAATTAAAATATAAAATTGAATTTATACATTAAAGAGGAATTTAAACAGGTGGCCCAATTCACCCCACAATGGTGGCCCGATTCACCCCTTCAAGGTGAGTCTAAATGAGCTTTATTTAAACTTTAATAAAACTATTATTAGAATTACATTATTATTTTTTTGTGTGCTTATGACCTACTATAGGGCCTTGATTTTCAGAAAAAAAAAAATTCCAAAAATTGTATTAGGGGAAAGTGGGGAGTAAAATTATACCTAAAGTGGTCCATGTCACCCCACCCGACGCTATATATATATATATATATATATATATATATATATTCCATATATATATATATATATATATATATATATATATATATATATATATATATATATATATATATATATATATATATATATATAGAATATATATATATATATATATATATATTTGGTGCCACCTAGTGCATTAAAATTTAAAGACATTTCATTTTTTTTAAGTTTTGTTGGTTATGTTGTCACTTGTCAATGTGTTCAGCAATTTAGCAAAGGTCATGTCACTCATGTGGGTTTTGAAAGTAACACCTGTCACCTAGTATAGTGGGTGTTTTTGAGTGTGGGATGTCTTGGCCACAGAGCTTCAACTTAGGGCTCTTTTGCGACTGCCCTTTTGTCTGGAGTGAGCAATGTTACTGCTGATAAATAATAATAACAATAACAAAGAGCATTTAACTAGTAAACTAGGATTAAGAAAGTTGAAATTAACACTAAAGAAATTAAACATAAGATATTACTATCTTTCAATTAATTAGCCTTCAGTCTCAGTTGAATTTTATCCTTCATTTTTACTTTTTATTTTATAAAACCCAGATAAAACAGATGTGGGTTTTTTCAAGGTGGGGTTTATTGAAAAAACCCATTGGGGACAACCCAGTTGTCCCCAATTGTGCCAACCCTGCCTATTAAGCATCTCAGACAGAGTGGAGAGGTGGCATCTTAGAGTCAAATCCCATATCTGTATTCCTGGAGTTCTGGGTGATGCCTGGATCTCAACCTTGGGGTGTATTTTGTGTTGCTGATATTTCAAGGGTATGGAAGTTTTAGGTGATTTGGAGGCAATTGTTTAGGTATTGTGTAAAGTATGTGTGAATGTTTAGAGGAGGGGGGGGATGGTTCTAAAGACTGCCCTGTAGTAGAGGGCAGCAGAGGAGGAAGGGAATTTTAAACTATGCATAGTGTGATCTTGTAGGTAGTTGTGGCATGGGTGGGTCAGGTCAAGAGCCTTGGCATAGAATTGTAGTTCCTACCATGTCCAAATGATCCTGAATGGGGAGATTTTTGTGTCTTTGCATATATGTTGTGGATTGGGGTGGTTTTCAGACAGCCTGTGATTGTTGGAAGGGCAGTATTTTGTATTCTGATTCTATAGGTAGTTAGAGTTTGAGGGTATCAGACTGTTGATCCATAGTTGATTGTAGTTCTTTAGAATTGTTTATATGTAATTGTCAGTGTAGTTTCTTCATTGCTGAAATTGTTACAGATTATCAATTATTGTTAAAATAAATCAAAATAATCAAAACAATAAAGTCAAAATATACTATATGATGCCCAAACCATCCATATATATATTTATCTAATATTTTCTTAAAAGTTGCAAGTGAGTCACACTCAGCAACCTCTTGTGGCAAACCATTCAAAATATTAACAACCCTAATACTGAAGGAATGTTTTTTTCTATCAAGATGACATGCATTCTTTTTAATTTTCTCATTGTGCCCCCTGGTCTCCTGTCTATAGAAAACATTCCTAACTCCTTTAAGCCTCTCCTCATAGTTATAACCCTCAAACCCAGATATCATCCTTGTTGCTCTCCATTGCACTCTCTCCAGCATATCAATGTCGTCTTTCCTTAAATATGGGACCCAGACTTGTGCACAATACTCTAATACTGGCCTAACCTAGCTATTATACAGTTTACTTATAACTTTCTTGCTCTTGTAAACGACATTGCGATTCATTATACCTAGCACCTTATTAGCTTTATTCCTTGCTTCCAAACACTGATTAGCCACTTTCAAATTACTGCTTATAATCACACCCAAATCATTTTCTTTGATCCACTGACTCAAGCCAATCCCCATTCACATCATAGTTAAATCTTTTATTTGAGTAACTTAGGTGAAAAACATTACACTTTTTACTTTTAAAATTCATTTGCCACTTATCTGACAACTAAGAAGTTTTTCAAGATCATTTTGAATCTTTATATATCCTTCATTATTCCCTACTGATTGGATAGGTATAAAGATGGTTTGGGCATCATATAGTATATTTGTACAGCCAAATTGGCAGTTTTTTATTTAGTTATTAAGATAAAACTGCATGTTGTATCCAATGATATGACAAACTTATTAAAGCTTGTAGTGTCATAAGAATGTACAGCAAATTACACAACACATTCATTACTTTATATGATAAGTATAATCATGGAAAATGTTAGAAATGTATATTATATAAATAGGAATCAGCATCAAAAGCAGACATTGTTTGAAAAATTTGTAATTCTCAATTGAAATGAAATTATTTTTCTCTCTCCTTTGTTTTTATTTTTCAGAATAATATTTATTTATATATACTGGTATAGTGAAAAAAATGGATCATAATTATATGCCCATAGCAGCTCCCAATTTCAAACAAACAATTTTTATCTAATGGTAAAGTT
The DNA here is from genome assembly GCA_015478945.1 of Trachelipus rathkii. NCBI lineage: Eukaryota > Metazoa > Arthropoda > Malacostraca > Isopoda > Trachelipodidae > Trachelipus > Trachelipus rathkii. The sequence continues at coordinate 1,187 of JABUQX010148266.1, read as the reverse complement.
GTATATATATATATATACTATATATATATATATATATATATATATGCTCTGCCTATATATATAATTTAGTTAGTTAGTTAGTTAGTTGAGTTAGTTAGTTAGTTGAGTTAGTTAGTTAGTTAGTTAGTTAGTTAGTTAGTTAGTTAGTTACAGTTGATTGAATTAGTTAGTTAGTTAGTTAGTTAGTTAGTTAGTTAGTTAGTTAGTTAGTTGATGTTTAGTTAGATTAGTTAGTTAGTTAGTTAGTTAGTTGTTAGTTAGTTAGTTGGATTGGATTGTTCTAGTTAGTTGAATTAGTTGGTTAGTTGTAGTTAGTTAGTTAGTTAGTTAGTTAGTTAGTTAGTTGATTGAATTGGTGCAGTAGTTAGTTAGTTAGGATTTAGTTAGTTGAATTAAAATTTATTTACCAAAATCACGTGAATTTGAGAGGTTCATTTACCTACTGCAGTAAGGTCTTTGGTCAGGTGAATTTGTGTTACGTGCATTCCTAACCCAAGTGGATTAAAAATGCAAAATTATCTAGCTTGATAGCCAGCCTTCTTCAAAACAACTCAATTTAGAAATTCTTCTTTGCTGAAGCATGAGAGGGTGTGATTTTGCCATTATAATGGTGTTCATTGTATGTGTTGGCTATGTTTTTGGTGATGTGTGGGTGGTATTGAGATTAGTGTAATTCACTACGCCGTAAACTGTAATAAAATATTACATAAAATCTCCTAACAGCAATTTTTTTGTCTGATATATATATATATATATATATATATATATATATATATATACATAATATATATATATATATATATATATATATATATATATGCTCTCTCTATATATATATAATTACCCACCGATAATGTGTTTAAAATGCTAAAGTGCGTAGCTCTTTTCTACTACCTACTGGCTTAACAGTAAAACATTATATCAACTTAAAAACAATAAATTTAAGCATATACATGCCATAACCATATACATATATACCACTATATATATATATATACTCTCTTTCTATATATATATATATCATACTCTCTATATATAATTGTTGAACTAAGGCCAGTTCATACTAATTGTTTAATTAGGATAGTAAAGAACATCTTTAGCACAGCAGGTGTATTTCCACATATTAAAATATTTCTCGGAAAATGTAAGAATACAGAAATATTGCTTCACTTTAAGCTCCATTTTTT